>JAWMAG010000415.1:0-117737 GCA_037013455.1 Ceratitis rosa | reverse complement strand
GACTTGCACCACCTATGCAAAATATTGAGGTGCTCCAACAACCGCGATGGCTATTTGTTTGATTACTGGAGATATTTCGTTTTGTCCTCGTTCACTACCAGATCCACACGCTTCGGTGGCAAGCCAAGTGGTCAGTATGGTCAGAGAACGTCCTCTGGTATCGTTTCGAATTCCAGCCAAATTATCGTTCAAATAAAAAAATTGTTGTTGTTGGCCGCTCTCTTATATACCTCACCGATTGATCGTAATAATCCCTGGAAATTTCCTTCGATATATTCTCGAAACAGAACATTCGGTACTCGCTCTCTAAAGCATCCTGTCATTCGTATTTAGCAATAATAAAAGCATGAAACAAAAAACATCATGAATAAAAGTGATTCCTTCTATACAACGGTTTGGCAGCACTTTTCGATACATTTCCGATTAACATTAGAAACTATTTGTTTTTAAATTTTTGTGTGACGAATCGCGTTGGCTCCCTTCTTAGTTTTGCTATAAATTACGAATGGTAGAGGAAATTAGGATTAGAAAAGCGGTTGCCGTGGGAACATAGTGTTATGAATCATATCAGCTGTGACCTGTGAACTATTGCATTGCCCTTGACGCATTGAAGAACATTTAGTAAAAAAATTGAAGTTGCTTGAGAATAATTTCCAGCGTTACATAATTTAAAATAGTTAATTCGCAAATTAGATATTTGAAAACAAATTGTTAAAGGTTTAAACAGAAAGCCGGAATAGTCACATCGTTTTTATAGGGAAATTCAAAGTAATAACATACAGGAAAATGTGCGAATTTAAGAATGTTACACACTGCATTTTTGATATGGATGGTTTATTGCTAGGTGAGTAATTGTTTTTATTTAAGTATTTTGTAACAACTTGTATTGTGCAATTTAATAAACTTTTTTCTCATAGGATTTGGCTAATACTAACCGTGGTGCCCTTCTCAATCATTAAGACCTAATATTATTTTTACCCAAGTTTTTCCTTTTTCTGCAATAAAACAATTAGACGAAGAAGCCGAAAATTATCCATATATATTCCTGATTCCGATGTAGCTTCGATTTACAGAAATTTCCGAAAGTACGACCATGATTCCACACTCATATTCTAACATACATATGTAATTCAGAAATCCCAATTTCGTCCGTTTTGCGAAAATCGAGTTGTAAGGATATACGAATAGGGGTGTTTAATTGGGTGTATGGATATGAAATAATTAGTAATATTTCGTTCATTAGTATAAGTTGGTAGTTGTTTGCAATTTTAATATGAACAAAAAACATGACCGGAAATTTCGAATTCGGTTCTAAATATACATTTCAAGGCACATTAGCGGATATACATAGTAATATTCAAGTATGCGCAAATATATTATCTCTTTTGAATTTGATTGGTGTGATAAAAAATTTAAACATGAAGTGGGTTACATTTAGAGGTCATAGGATAGTGCAAATGCAAGCGTTATTATTCCTTAGCAATAAAACTTTTTTTTTCATTTCGAAAACACTTAAGTAAGCAAAAAATAAAATTTGAAGATGAAATTATACTTGTTTATTGGACATTAATCATAGTCGTTCATGTTGTTGTTGTAACCGCAAAAATATTCCCCTACTGAATCGAGAACTATTGAAAATTCTTGAACCCATAACCATAGTCATTCGCCCACTCTTACCATTTCAACTTTATTTCTGGTTGCGTGACTACATTTTTGAAGTCAACTTCAGTTTCGTTCATAACTATATCAATAGTAGCATGCAACGTGACTTCTTTCTTCATTACCATTAAAGTATTATTATTAAGTATTCAGTGTGTATGAGAATTTATTGCTCCTGCCATTTTTTTACACTCATCTGATTGCGATTTTCATTTAATAAACAATACAATTTAAGCATAAGGATAAATTTTATATCAAGTAAGTTTGGCTATGTTTTAGTAAATTGCTGAGTTTTTTTTATTTGTTCCTTTAGTTACTAGGTCGTTTCTAGATTTAATGGTTACTTGTTTCTTTCGCTTTATATTTTTTTTTCTTTGTCACCGTAAATTATTTGTCTATTGATTCTCAGATACGGAAAAATTATATTCGAAAGCCACTCAGGATATTCTTGATCCATACGGCAAAACTTACACATGGGATGTTAAAGTAAGTGTTATGGGTCTGCAAACTCAGCAAGTTGCTGAAGCTATTGTTGCTTCTTACGATTTACCAATAAGTTGGGAGGAATATGCACAAAAACAGCGAGAGCGGACAGAACTATTAATGGCTAATGCTGAAATGATGCCAGGTAATTTAAAAATAAAATCATCTAATTTGTTTTTTTTTTTGTGTTGTAGATACTGAAGTGGTATATGAGGAGATTGTAAGACAAATAGCAGACTCTTTTAACAAGTCATACCCTCATGATGTGCGTGTGAAAATGCTTGGCTCGACCGAATTGAAATCGGCTCAAATTGCCGTCAGTGAGCTTGAATTACCCATAAGTGTCGAAGAATATCTGAGCATATTTACTAAAAAATGTAAAGAAATGTTGGGGCATTCTCCGTTAATGAAAGGTTAGAGATGAAAAAAATGTATTTAAAGAAAATGAATCCGATTCTACATAACGTACCGACCGGTATTGATTTTGTAAAGTGTTTTGAATTTAATATAATTTGTTTTGATTCCTCGAAAATTATCCTTAGAACTATGGATTATTTATACACAATTATAGAGGAATGGTGTCGTAGCAGCTATTGCTATTTTTCGGCCAAAAGTGATATTAATGTCTCGAAAAATTATGTTTATATTTTTCAAAATCAATAGAAACCGGTTCCTCTTCCTAAAATGGTGTTTTTAGTTGAAAATATCGTTACGGTAAAGATTGATGATGTTAAACGTTTACGGTCTCGGCTTCATTCCTTGATAATTATTTAAAAATAATCTGCTAATAGAAGTTAAAAATTTCAATATTTTAAATGAACTCATCATTTTACTCAATCCATCCATGTCTTAATTTTACACTTTTGGTTCTTTCTTTTTCGGTTCAAGTGAGAAATTATCAAAAACAAAAAAAAATTCTTAGTGAATATTATTTGTTGCTTGTCCTTTATTTAGTACAATAAAATATGCTAATTTGAAACCGTCAAACGGTTTTATACACCAATTTCACGCCACATCTTAGCTACATTTATACAAAACTACACATATGTACATATAAATATTTAGGTTTACAACATTAAAACATGATTTTTTTTTTTGAAGCATTTTATTCATTTTATGTAGTTGCTAGCAGTGTTTTGCATAATATGTAAACATTAATTGCTCGTATGTGAGATCACAAGTAACATATTTGAAATATTATTATTATTATTATTTAAACTTTAAATTTTCTAAATTTTAGGTGCGGAGCGTTTACTTAGGCATTTACATGCTCATAACATTCCTATAGCTTTGGCTACAAGCTCTGGCGAACATATGGTCGAAATAAAAATTACAAACCATCGTGAAGTGTTCAATTTATTTCATCATCGTGTTTGCGGTTCAACTGATCCGGAAGTCAAAGAAGGCAAACCTTCACCTGATATATTCCTCATAGCTGCTTCAAGATTCCCTGACAAACCAGATCCATCTAAATGTTTGGTTTTTGAAGATGCTCCAAATGGAGTGACAGCTGCGTTATCTGCAGGAATGCAAGTTGTCATGGTACCAGATGCGCTTATGTCGGAAGAACTTCGCAAAGGCGCCACTAAAGTTTTAAAGTCTTTGGAAGACTTTCGACCAGAAGAGTTTGGTTTACCACCTTTTCCAACAACTTGTTAATGTTAAATTATATTTAAATATGCAAATATTTAACTGTATAAATGTCGTGTGATGCTACTTAAAAATGAATAAATTCAATGTTATGTGTGAAGCATATTTTATTTTTTATGGTAGATACATATTTGTTTTAATTCGCTATAATTGGTTTGAGCTTTACGCTTTTGCTACAGCATCCAGTTGCTTTTGGATTTCTGCTGCAGACTGATTTGTCAAAGGTACTGAGCTTTCTTTACCCAGAGCTGTAAAGACAATCAATTAATACCACGCGAAATTTCTCATGTCAATAAACTTACCGTATCGTGCCCATAGACGTGGCTGAATTCCAGAGCATTCACGAATTAAGATTGGCAAATCTGGGTTATCCTTTTTAAGATTAGGATAGAATTTCTCCACGAATTCTCTAGAAATAGAAAGTTTATATTGAGTAAGTAAAAATGGTTTAGTTGTCTTGATTAGTACGTATAATAGATAAAGGGCGTTTTAGACTTTTTGACCTTCCAACATGTTCAAAAGTAGAAAACACATCTTGCATAAAGTACAAAAGACCGGCACTGAAATCTGTTGGAAATCCCACCAACAAGGACCATGTAGGAACAAAATAAAAAATAAAAACTTACCAAGGTAATAATATGAAAGGTTTAATGACAAAACCCTATTTTATTTCATTAATTTTAATAATAAAGATACTTGCTAAAAAGAAAATGTGTGCGCAGCAGCTCCGGGCACAAAACAGCTGTTCTTGCAGTTTTTTCGTAAATGTTTACTGATCACTTTCAGGTAAAACTTAGCAAGTTTCCTCCTCTGGAATAGTGTGTCATCTTATTCTTTAAACTAACTAATTCTACTGATATCTCAGAATTAATTCATAGGGGTAACATTTATTTTTAATTGTCTAAAATAGTACATTTTTTCAACTCTATCTCAGCTGTGTATCAGAATTGGAAGCACTGCACTAATTCTGAACTCCACTGAATATTTCACGTCAGCAGTATTGAAATGTACTATATAAGGTCGTGTAGCGAAGTTATTAAATTTGGATATATGTATATGCACTGGTAGTACTGATTCAAGGAAGTGTGGAATTATCAATGCTTAGTTCATCATTATGTAATTAATGTGCTTTTTCATTCCCATACCTAGCTCCCTTGGAAGTCTCTCCTTTTTGGCAAAGGTGAATACGCAACTCCTTCAATTTTGGAGAAACTTTAGCTAAATTAATGATAGATTGCCTCATTTTAATACTTTATTACAAATTTAACAGAAAAATTGAGAGCAATATTATTAAAAAACAACCACTGCAAAAACGATAGGACAACAAGTTAAGTTGAGCAGATGCTGTCAAAACAAGTTCTTGTGGAGACAACATTTACAAGTCGACACGACACTTGATTGCAGATTCTTGTCATAAATGTAAATGTTAACACTTACCGCGGAACGACAATGAGATCTCTTATAACACCAAATATAATTTCAGTAAAAATTAATGAGTTTTCCAATCGCTGGTTAAATCATTTTGTATCATTGTTCTACTGGTTTAATTGGAACTACGTCAGCCTCAACTCACAGAATATTATAAATAAAATATTATTAAATATTCCCTTATACAAGCTATCATTGCACCAACATTGTTTCAACTACGGCTTTTGTTGGAAGCAAAACAGCTGAGAAGAAAGACGACTTTAAAAGTGGGGCTTGGAGAAACGAATCTACAGGGGATGACCGGGCAGATATTCTATACAGGTTGGTTGGTTGGTACCTCATTCTAACACAAGTGTATTAATCAAGCTTCAGGCCATATATTGCTTCAACAAATATAATTAATTCTTTCCCCTAATTTTAACAAACAAAACCATGCGTTAAGTGTTACTGCGGCTTTTTAACGATCAGCTGTTCAAAGTTCCTTCATTTGGCTTTGTTACTAGCCCAGAAAACAAAAATCGAGGAACGCATTTATCTGAAATTTGTGAGAGTTTCGTATCATGTTATCTTTTGTATTAGTTCTTTATTTAATTTTGACCAAAAAAGATGGATATTGTAACTGTTATTCAAAACAACTAAACTTCATACATTCTAATAAAACACAATACGCATACGTACTCATACGGCGGTGAATGCTGGCTCTATTGGATTATTTTCATAAGCCTCTGGCAACCATAGACTTTGACAATAATAAATAAGCAAAAAGAAAAATTATTTATTCCTATTGTTTATAATATTTTTTTTGAACAAAAATGGCAGAAGAAATTGACGATAGTGGATTTTATAGACAAGATTTCAGTACAGTTTCTGACTGGGAAGTTTTTATTGCACAATTGGGTGAAGCAATACAAAAGCTGACTCTATCTGAAATTGATTTAGCGAGTTACGATAATGTCTTCGACTGTAGTTGGAAGATACAAACGGAAACCATTCTTCTGCAGAAAGAAAAGATTGTTGTTAGCTCGTATGTTTCAACAAATGAAAAAGGAATTGGAAGTGATCCAGGGAAAGAAAATGTGTCGAATGCTTTTTATGAAGATCTAATGAATGTAAAAAATACCTTCGGTCCACCACTGAAATTCCAAGACTTCAAAAGTACACATATAATATCTTGCATGTTCGGATTAAGCAGATTTGTGGTTATTCATCCCTATCAGCAACGTTTATCCAACCCTTCTGAAGTTTGCTCTTTTCTAAGTGCTGCAAATGTCGTGGCAGCAGAGTACTGTCCATTACTACCAGTTTTTGTGCAATTATATGATCCTAAGTTAAATATTTTTGTTGGAGTGGGATCAAATACAACACATCGAACAAATTTTGATATAGTATCGCTAAAATATTCTCCTACAGACTGTCGATATCTTTCCGGATTGTTAACAATTTTTAAGGAGAAACTTCCACGAAATGTACCAACAATTACAGTCTCAGTGAGAAATACGTATTTTCTTCAACCTCTTCGTATTCGATTTCCTATGAGCATACCCTTTCGGCAGTTTCCGGATGAACAAAATGAATATAAATTGGATGCATATTACATTAAATCAACTCAATTTATTGCATTACCAAGTGGATATTTTCCATATGCAAATACCGAAGTATATCTCGTGTACACTTGGCTTGAAATTTCAGAAAATTTCGCTTTGGATTCACAGCATTACACTGACTTTATACCTTCTAAAACACAAAATTGTAAAATGCATCAAGTAACTCACGCCTTCTCCTATATGAGTAGTTGCTTAAGGGATTTTTTGAAATTACTTTGCGTGGAAGATACGTTAGAATCACTCGCTGGACGATGCTCTACGGAATCGTCTGGTGAAGAAAATATGGCAAAAGCTTTGCGCAATTTAACGAATCCACATCATATACATTTTCGATCCAGTGGTAGTACTGAAGATAATAAGTTAAAGACATTGAAAACAATTTCTGGACCATTGCAACAATCTGAACTAAAGGCTTTCATGGGCTTTCTGTTTCCAGATTTATATCTTGCCGACAAAAGTTATACTTATGCAGATGATATATTACAGGAGAAGGGAGAGGTAGTATATCCGTTTTTTTGTTTTACCTTTCTTCAAATATCTACATATGTATTTATAGATTGATCCTCATCGTATCAAGTCGGCACCTTTAGACTCTTTGTGCAGTCGACTGAGTTGTCTTCTTGCTACATGCAATGCGCATTTTGGCGGAAAAAGCGGTTTGGCCCAACTTTATTTTGCATTTATAAGGGAGCTGCGCTTTATATGGAATTTTCGACTTGCTATTCCGGGGTGAGTGTTATTAAATAAAATAATTTTTTTTTCAATTTAAAAAACCTCGCCAAACAATTTTTTTTTTGATTTTATATGTTAAAAGAAAAATAGGTTCGGTAAGTTGCTGAAACAGTAGGGGTTTCAACACTGCTTTTAAAATAAAGAGCTTCAATTATTTTAAATTCGAAAAGGGATAGACTAAAAAATTGGCAGGGAAAAATAATAATATCGAGCAAGTGCTACAGAAAGGGTGTTTGAAAACATTAATCGAATGCGAACAAATTTCATTTAAAACCCGATTCGATTTCATGGAAATTATTAGTATTATTATTGGAAATGGAGGTAGTAAAACAGCAGACATTTCAATTCAATTTCATCAATGAATTTGTTCTTGCGTAATTGCCAGATAAAAATCTGAGTAGGACCAGTAACTGTTTTGTGTTTTATATTTATTTTTAAAAATTTATAATTTTTCGAGTATAAAAATTGCAGACATGACAATCGGGCATGTTCTGATATCGAATCAGAATTGATTTCGCTTCGATTTGGATTTCCGACTTGAAATTACAAACTATGTTCGGCGATTCTATCGAAATTAAGGAATTCGAAATTAAGCAAATCAGTTGAAACTGTAAAAATAGAATTACTTTCCAAGGCAAATTTACACAAGTTAGTAGCAAGCAAGGCGAATTTAACAAGGTGAGAGCAGGAGAACAAATATAACAATTACCATGTATTTTGTTTTTGTTTTTAATGTAACAATTGCCAAAATCAAGGCAAGTTCATGCAATTCGCCTCTGTCAAATTTAATCAAAAATTCAAAACAAAAGTCAGAAAAGATGAAAAACAAAAATTAAAATTGATGTCGTTAGCTTAAAAATCAAAGTTTGCTTATTTAAATGGCATTAAAAGTAGAGTAGGTTTCTTTTATGTAATGTTTTCTTACTATCTCCTTCTTAAGGGATTACTAGAAATACCGCAGTTCTTTAGTTTATGTAACATTAAAAAAATATATATATGTAAAAATATGTTGTAATTAACCATAATATAAACGTAATTTTCTTTTCAAAAAAATGGTCTATGCATACCAAGCCACTTTTTCAAATTTCTTTAGCTAACATGAATCCAGAAACATGTAGATCCTTCATCTTGTGGAACTTGGAAAAATTATCGATCTCCCCGTTCTACATACAAACAAAACACAACTGATTGTTTTCACAATCTCTGCAAACAAAAATCCCAAACAGGAACGAATGGGAAAAAACAAACGCCCTCTATCAGGCAGCCATACCAATACAGACGGCTCCAAACTTGATGAAAAAGCGGGTTCTCAATAATGAGATTAGTACTGCAGCGCCTACCTAGCAGAATCATGGAAGCCGCCGAGTATCTGATCAAATCAACGGTAGCAGGAATATGATTTACGATAAATTCCAATAGTCAAGCTGCCATCAGAGCTCTGCAGTGTAACAGTACCACGTCAAAAGTGGCTATAAAATCTGAAAAAACTCTCGACTAAATGCAACACCATAGTTTGGGTGCCCGAACACCCCAAGCAATTGCACGGCAGACTAACTAGTGAGAGAAGGATCCCTTCTATCCAAAACAAACTATGTGCAAGATGCAGGTTTACGTTTGTCATGGTAAATAATATGATAAGAAAAATACAAACACTAGAGGCAAAATGAGATCACGTGTAACGTGACCAGATAGCTTTGGCTACATGGAAATATAGGCTTTCACTATAATAATTTTTGCTCCAGAGAAACATTCTATAGAACACTAACACTTCTTTGTCTTTCACGCTGAGCTAGCTTCAGCGAAAACTAGCAATCTCGTTGCTTTTATAATATACACGAAATGGTTCGAACATTTGTGAAGATGAAGATAAGAGCCTTATAATAGCGGTATTAAAATGGTTAGCCTTAGTACGTTGATCACTGATTAATAGCCGTATGAATTCCACTCAAATCATAAACGGCCAACATTTTTTTATTTGAAAAAAGTCACAAATTTGATTTGAAAATTTTCAGCTAAATACATATGCATACAATTAGAAATTCATAATAAAAATAACAAGAAAATCAAAATAAAAACAAACATATAAAACATAAACAAACATTTTGACAGCCTTTACACTGAGGCGAATTAATTAAATGAAAAAAGTTGAATTCGCTGCCCTAGTAACTCCACCTTGTTAAATTCGCCTTGGTAGCAAGTATTTTGTTTGTGTAATCGTATCGTAATCGTAATTTCGAACAGTTTAAAACGAAATTCGTTCAATGTATGTATTTTGTTGGTGTAATACAAGGCGAATTTATAGAAAGTCAAGTTGTCACATCAGATGATTGCTTGTTCTTCCCTCCATTTCCAAAAATTGCACAAACAAAATACATGAGAAAAAGGTTTTGACATTACGATAATTCTATTACACAAACAAAATACATTGAAAAATTTTCATTTTTGACTTTTCGAAAGTACGATTACACAAACAAAATACATGGTATTTTTGTTTTCGTATTCTTGCTACTACCATGTGTGAATTTGCCTTTGTGTAATAAAAAGTTCGTAACGTCAAAAGCTATTTCTCTTGTATTTTGTTTGTATATTTTGTTGAAATGGAAGGAAGAACAAGCAATCATATGATGTGAAAACTTCACCTTCTATAAATTCGCCTTGTTCCTTTTTACAGCATTTACTGTTAATATTTTATTTTTGAAACAATCTTGAAATCAATATTAAAAATTATCCATTCAATTTATTTTTAAATTGACTGCCACACTTGAGTTTCTAGTTGAAGGACATTACCGGACGTTGGTTAGAAAGAGTTGTAATCCAATTGCTGACTGTTGACTATATCCAATAAATTTTACAAACACCTCGCTTTGAGACGCTGTTTAATTTCACATTTTTTTTCCTTTTTTTCTTTTTATAACAAAATAAAGAAGAAGCTGGTCGAATTCCCAAATTCAGCTTTTGTTCGTCGAGAAGTAGATAAGTAGTTAGGCATAGTTTCCCTCACACTACCACGTCCACTATAAACTACACTGTGATGTTGTTAAAGGTTTATATTTGCAACTTCCGAGATTTCGTATACAAAGCTTTTCACCCAGCTAGTATATCTATAACATGTTTTTAATTAAATATCTACGACTAGCCAGAGGCATATCGCTTCCTCTTTGCATGGATCGAATAGCAAATAGTTCCCAATCTGGCTAGTTGGTCAGATTCACAGTTACATAGAAGTAGAACTAGGATGTTAGTACTACTGACAAATCAAGACATTCTTTCACTATCTTTGCCCTAAGAGAGAGTGATCTGGTAGTCGGAAGGCAATTCTGGTATCTAGTTTTGCTATAAAGACCAAACCTCTCACTCGTTTTTCTAGTTAGTTTTTTTTTTCTTACCGTATAGATACTTATTTTTGCGTTCTTTTCCAATCCTTCCTTGACAGGAAGGCAATATTATGTGACGAATTTATTTTAATTTTCGTCGCGAGAAGACTTTACTTTTCAATTGCTTACCTGGATTTTTATCCCGCCAAGGGATAATTTTTCGCGCTTAATCCCATTTAGATCAGCAGGCAAATTTAGTTTATATACGGCAACCTAGGTCCGAAGGAAAATTTTTGCTATCTACACCATTCTCCCATTTCGGTTCAACACAATCACTTTCATCTCTTAATACACACACGGAATGGACCACGGCCGTAAAACCCACATTAAGTGGACCAAGTCTCTACGGCTGTACCCTCAGCACCATTATCCTCTTTCAGTAACATTTTAAAGACCAACATGATCTAACAGAGCTCTTCGCAGCATGACTTCCAACCTTCTCATATTCCCTTACCTCCACCGACATCCATTTCCACTTCCCCCGTCGGTGCAGTTCAGCAGCTCCTAGTACCCCACACCGAACGTACGAACGGCTTGGAGTGGAAATATTCTTTTCTTACATTTATTTTCCAAGATTTGGTTTATGGTGAATATTTTTGGTCTATAGTAGATTTACCAGATCTTAGGCCCACTGATAAAATCCAATCAGTTCGTTACGTGGACTTTATACCGGTCACTATATCACCTCTTTGAGACCTATACTTAAGGTTTTTATACTCTCTTTTTTCTTTTCGAAAACCGACAATTTCGTAGAGAGCGTTTAGAACTCGGCTTTTAATACTACTGTGTTAAATATTGGTCAAGTAGCCATTAATTATTTTTGCATTAAATTGTAGACTTTATTTAGCATAATTAGAGTTACCCGATTTATGCCAAATATGCACTGTTTTGCCAATTTGGAGATATGCCTTTCTCATAGAAACCCTAGTCCCTATTTGCAAAAAATCAGCAGCCAAATCAATCGTGGTGGATGCATAAGAACCATGCTCTAAGAATTTCTGACGAGTTACTATCGAGGTATGTGGTCTGGCGTTATCCTGATCCTGGCCGTCAATCCTGGCTTGGAGACCGTTTGTGCAAGCTCACACCTCGTCGACTACGACCATTTTCATTTGACGTTTCTGTACATTGAGCTTCTTTGTTTATCCATTCCATTTCAAGTGGTTCCAAATTGTTTTTATGCAATGTTTAGATCTGGCGCAATCGAAAAATACTCGAACGAAATCGACGAAGCCGAAATTGTGCATGACTGACTGTTACAGTATCAGGACCATAAATACTATTCACATTTTCAGTTGCCTGATTTGCGTCTTATCCTTTATCGAAAGAAAATTGTAGAATATTGCGTATTTTCTCTTTGCTGGTGTCCATCTTTGACATGCGCTCAAATACTACTGACTTAAGAGATCAACAGATCTCCCTCCAATTATCGTATTTATAGAAAAGTAATGGAATATATTTTATTTTACCTATATGCACAATAATAAACGTTAGCGCGAGGAACTTCATTTTAAATTAAAGACTGTGAATGTAATTTTCCAATAAAAATAACTGTATTTATTGTACTAATGATTCATTATATACATACACGTACATACATACAAACAAACAGATTTTGTATGATATTACGAGAATAAAAAATATGTATCATGTGAGTTGAAATATACTTACGCTAGTACTGTCGTTATTGCCTTTGCCCTGCGTTTTTTATCCTAGTAAATTAATTGTTATCGTTAGTGTTTTAATTTAATTAAATATACTTTAAAAACTATTGCCGCTTAGTATATATATATGTGTGTGTATAAGTATAAAAGTATTTAATATTTGTAATAAATTAATTAAATTAAATATTCTTCGTTGTTCAATTTCTGTGAGCAACTCCTCTTAAGAATATATAGTGTATACCTATGTATGTATATACAAACAAACAATGCTAAGGCCTCTCTAATCCGGAACTGTATACACGATTTTGGCGTGAATTTATTTAGTTATTATATTCGTAGATTAAAATGATTATTATCAGCACACTGGAAGTCGGGCATGGAGCCATTAATGCCGAGGAATATCCAAATATTTTCGTTGTATTTATTTACATATTAATTTCCTTTTATTATATGTTGTCATATTTCATATGGCCGTGTTTTTTATGTTACCTATGTGCGTGTTCGTGGACAACATACTCGTATTGTCATTATTTAATGTTATCGCCGCATATTCAAGGAGACGTCAAATCGAAAGCATGACACAAAAATTTATCATTAAACTTAATACATCATCGAAATATCAGGGGAATAAAACCTGCCCTCATAACGGTACCAGACCGTTGCGAGTTGTTGGGTTCCTTGCCATATAAATATCCATATCATGGTCAGTCCAATTGTCCGATGTGTCGCAGTAGTTATTTATTGTGTGCGTAGAACCAGCTTGAGAATATCTGAAATTTTTATAAAATATTAAATTTTTGTATTAAACATAGGTAAAAGGAAAAAATTGTAGGAAATTATTGGCAGATACTTCTCGAAAAAAATTTGCATAATTATTTGTCTACCCCAGAAGTGGATTTATATACCTTTCATGTACATGAAATGGTAGTATTAACATTGGTCTCATTGGTTTGAAGGATGAACATAAGTACCAAAAGGCGAGGAGATAGATCCATCAAAATTTATTGGGTCAGAAATGAGTTGATTTAGACATCTCCGTCTGATTGTCTGTCCGTCTGTTTGTACGCGAACTGATCCCTCGGTTTATGAGATATTTCAACCAAACTTGGTATATAGATCCATTGGTGCATTTAAACGATCACTTGTTAGAACTGGCCAAATCCGACCACTATAGCGTATATACATACGATCGATTTTTCATATTTGCGATTTTGGGTCGTAAATTTGTCAAAACAGGATCTAAAGGCGTGAATTGCACTTGCGTATTTACAATAATCGAAATCGGACAACTATAACATATAACTCCCATACAATGACTTTTTCAGATGTGAGACTTTGGTCACAACATCGCAAGGCGTGAAATTTGGTATTCTACATTCGTATTTACAAATATACATTATCAAAATAATCGAAATCGGAGGACCATATCGTATTGCTCCCATACAACCGATTTGTTGAGATTTGACGCTTTGGTTAAAACTCCATCAACAAATCATCTAAATTTGGTTTTCTACATTTATATCTACAAATAAACATTATCACCGAAAACCATTGAAAATGGAAGACTTCATTAGCCTCCCCCAATCATTTTTTCAGATATAAGAATTAATATTTGATCCTAAAAGTAAATACCATAAATTTGATATGATCATGAAATCATGATCATAAAGACCCCGACATGACCGAAGACAATTAAAACGCGCTACATAGAAGTTAACAAATGTTTTATGAAAGATGGATGCAGATAAAAAAATATACATTTGAGTGAACAGAGTTCAAGTGGCAGCGAAAATTGGGTACTGGGCAGTAAAAAAAAATGATATCCATACAATTGGTCGAATTTGATTGCCTATCAAGCTCGAGTGACATATTACTCTGCTGATATTTACATACATATATTAAATGCCAAGCGGCTTATCTAACTTTCACAGAAGTTTGGTCCTCTCTGTGGTTACACTGTCCCACACAAAATTGAAACTTTTTTTTGTGTCATGAAAACTTATCTTAAATTTGGAATGCGTCATGGACACCAAAAAATAATATATCAATGAGAAAATGTGTACACATCAATCACAATAATCTGCTAGCATTTCTAGAATCTGTTTCCTTAGATAAGGTTTTCCCATTAAGGAATATCCTGATGGAACCTCTCTCACCTTGTTCGTCAGTCACAGCATCCAAATTTGCCAAAAAGAAATCCAAATTACACCCCAAAGCTTTACATGACATTATAACTTCATTTATTAATTTTTGATAATTTTCTGACTTATTGTTTTTAAGAAAGTTCTCCACAACATCACAAAACATTGCCATCCAGTTTTCCTTCAAAGCTCTTAACCTCTATCAGTTTCCGTATTTATGGGCCTATAAATATTCACTTTGTAACATTGTTTCGCTGAGATTTGGGTTCCCAGCATAAGATACCCTATCGTGCTGACTTAAGTCAAATTTTTTGATCGATTTAAAGTTCTCGACACAAGCAGGTCGGCACTATGTAGGAAGACCCTTTTGGTAGTAGATAAGTTTGGATAGCAAATGACAAATATCTACAATAGGTCGTTGCTTAGTTCAACCCGTTACATAGCATTTATGTGGAACCCAAGATTTATCTTGATTCCTCACAGGAAATCCAAAATAGTCTAAATTAGTTATGTGTAATTTTAATGCTGAGATAAAAAAAATCGAAAGGGCATGTGTCAGGAGACGCTTTAGTTTTCAGTACCCTCTTATGGTATATATAATACATATTATATATAGTGGGTATCGAATTTGTTTATACGTTTTTAAGGGTACATGGGTTTCACAGCTTCAAAAAATCGAATTTTTTGTTGTCTTAATAGTTCCTACAGCAACTCTATAATAATATCCAGATTTTACAAATTGATTCGAATAAAAGAAACAGCCTTGGGATTAAACGTGCGCAAAGGAAAATAGGCTCAGTACTTTAAACATTAAACTCGTTTTTCTCGATACTGTGCTTTCAAAGTCAGTTGTCAACCGATCTTGATGGAATTTTACAGAGGTATACGAGATACAACTCACGAGGATGGACGAAGAATCGTTTTTTTTCTTCAATCAAAACTACTTAAAAAATTTATTGAGCAAATTTTACCAAATTTTCCCTTTTTTTTGTAAAAAAAAACTGCCAAATATTCAATTTTCACTTTTCTATTTTCCTTGGTCCGAGTTCTTTTGTTTTTTTTTTCAATCAAAAGTATATAAAAAATTTATTGAGCAAATTTTACCAAATTTTCCCTTTTTTTTGTAAAAAAAAACTGCCAAATATTCAATTTTCACTTTTCTATTTTCCTTGGTCCGAGTTCTTTTGTTTTTTTTTTTCAATCAAAAGTATATAAAAAATTTATTGATCAAATTTTACCAAATTTTCCCTTTTTTATAAAAAAAATATCCAATTTTCACTTTTCTATTTTCCTTGGACCGAGTTCTAGTTTATGGTATTAACTAAAACACGATGTTTTTCTTCCTTATTATGCATGATTCTGTTATGAGTTCTACTGTTGACGCAAACGCAGCTTTTTTCCGAGGGATCACCGGAAATCATGTCACAATGAGTTATGAATATTTTCCTTTGAAAATTTTCGGAAATTCTTTTTGAAATGTATTTCTTTAAAACAGTAAATGATTTGAATAAAATATTTTATTTTTTATATTTTTTCTACGAATAACTCCTAATAACCCTTTAAGGCTGTATTACTTCCAAAATTTTTCGATGAGATCGTTTCATTGTAGTTGAAATAATTTTTAAAGACCATTCGATATTTTCTCACTTTATCTTCCACAAAATGTTCTAAGTTGAATTATACTGTTAATTTGAATGTGATTTTTAGTGAAAAATGCCATTTGATTTCTCATTTCTGCATGGAATTTGTTGTCACTGCTTGATTTTTTGAACAAGACTAACCAAAAAAGAATTTCTTATAGGCCGACAGATCCATCGCCTCATTACACTATTTATGGTAGATCTAACGTCTTGTAATCGAAAAGTAAAGTGAAATTTGTTGTCAATCAAGTAGTACAAAGATACGAGATTAGCTATTTTTTTGAGAAGTATTATTTAGATAAAGCTGCCTCATATGTATTTTTTTGTTTTTTTTTGGTCGGTCTGGATTGTGGAACCACTAGCATATAACCAATAAAGAAATAGGTACTAAATATTTGTATGAGGATTATAAGCATCTTCAAACATTTCTTACTTACCGACTCCCAGGCCTATGATTATGCAAATGTGCTGCATTGAGTTGTTCGCGCGATCTTGAGCGTGGTCGAGAGCGTCGTGTGCTCGAAGCTATGCTAGTGGGACCGTGTATGGACCCAGCATATGACGCGCGAGACATGCGCTCCGATGCGGCTGCTAAGGACTGTCGAGATTGTCGAAGCTCTGGTCTGGAATTTATTAAATTCGTTGGAAAGGCAGCGCCTAAGTAGCCGCGATGTGAATTATTTGAAAAACTATGTTGGGATTGACCATCGGCAATTGATCTATTCAATTAATACATATACATGAGTGATTAAGGTCAGAAATTTTCGTGAATTTGGGTAGGGAGTAGGGATAGGGAAATAAAATATTAATAAATAAAAGAAATAAATTGGTTAAAGGAAGTGAGGAAACTCTGAGATCGGGTAGAAGTGAATATTAGGTACCTAACGGTTTTAATTTTACGGGAAAGGGTGTAAATGTGAACGAATGTCAAACAGCTCATTCATTATACATTAACGTAACTTTATATTTCGTATTATATTCTAGAATCGATTGACAACTAATGTGATTACAGGGCATTACTGATATCCAAAATTTGTTAGGCTTTTATTACACAGCCATGTCAATGTGAGGATAAAAGATTTGTGAAAATGATAAAATTCATTCGGTGTAACAATACGTTTCAATATAATGAAATATAATATTCGTCAAGCAAACAGCTTTCTTACCTCGCTTTTCCCACTTTACCCGGCATGCCAGAGAAATGACTGCGCATATCATCTGGATTTTCCACTGGATAAACTCGTGGTCGTGGAATTGATCGCCCGCTGTACGCAGAGACTTGATCCCATTCCTGTAAATAGATAAACAATTTAAAGGTTAAATAGTTTGTGAAAAAATAGAAATATTTTTTTTTGATATTTTCGTTGATTCCCAAAAAGTCCTATGAGAAAATAGATTACAGCGTTTTTCTTTAATTCTTAGATAATTGGGTTCGGAGCGAAAATTCTTAACTGTCGTCGCGATTTTCGGTGACTTTTATGAGTAGTATTAATTTTCTTGTAAGTTTTCTCCTTATCTTCATAATACTACCTCCCTGATTTCCGCATTGGTTATACATTTTTACTCCTCAGCTATTTTTTTTTATTTAAAAAAACAAGTAATAATCACTCGGGCACAGGTCCTGGCTGTAAGGTGGGTGATTCAAAATGTCGAAGTCCACCTTATGCAGGGCAGTCAACACAATGCAGCTGAAGGCCTGATCATTATCGGCACTCATCTTGCGTTGACCTTACTTACTTACTTCACTGGCGTAGACACCGCTTACGCGATTTTACTGAATTTTTAACATCGCGCCATTCATTCCTTTTTTAAGCTGCTTGGCGCCAATTGGAGATACCAAGTAGAACCAGGTCCCTCTCTACCTGGTCTTTCCAACGGAGTGGAGGTCTTCCTCTTCCTTTGCTTGCACCGGCGGGTGCTGCATCGAAAACTGTGAGAGCTGGAGTGTTCTTATCCATCCGGACCACATGACCTAGTCAGAGTAGCCACTGTTTCTTGATTCGCTGAACTATATCTATCAATGTCGCCGCATAACTCGTACAGCTCATCGTTACATCGTCTGCGATATTCGCTGTTGCCATTTCGTGGAGGACCGTAAATCTTAGGCAAAACGTATCTGTCGAAAACCCCTAACGACGACTTATCAGATGTTGTCATCGTCCATGCCTCGACACCATATAGCCGGACGGGAACGAGTTTGGTATTCGTTCGTACAGAGAGGACTTTACTTTTAAATTGCCTATTCAGCCCAAAGTATCACCTGTTGGCAAGAGTGATTCTGCGCTGGATTTCCAGGCTGACATTGTTGTTGGTGTAAATACTGGTTCCGAGATAGGCGAAATTATCTACGACTTCAAAGTTATGACTGTCAACAGTGACGTGGGAACCGAGTCGCGAATGCGATGACTGTTTGTGTGATGACAGGATATATTTCGTCTTGCCCTCGTTTACTACCAGACCCATATCCTTCGTTTCCTTATCCAGTCTGGAGAAACCAGAACTCACGGCGCGGCTGTTGAGGCCAATGTCAATTTAATCGGCGTACGCCAGCAGCTGCAAACTCTTGTACCTTCTCTATTCAGCTCTGGCGCTCTTATTATTTTCTCCAGCGCTGACCTTAGTCATGCCAAAATGATTGTGCAGGATTTTAAAAACGATTGCATCAGACACTCAATCATTTCTGCAAGTTGTTTCTTCTTTAGTCTAGCATCGTCGAAGATAATTTTTCTGACCTGGTCACCTCGATGCTATTGCCCATGCTCGGGTCGCCTTCAAGGGATTCCTTTCCTTGTTTATATAAAATGTGCCACTTGTACATCATGGTTTTTAACGAACAAAAGTTGCTGTAAATCAATAACATCTCATTCATTATGATCGCAACTAATTTTCCTGCTTGGTAAGGAATTTTGTAACCGCACGATATTCGATTTTTTCCTTATTTCACTTTTCATTCATGATTATGTAGCTTGGTTGACGTTAGCTCAAAAACTAAATCCGATGAGCCAAATCACTCCTCAACTACCCCCATTCGGTGAACATAAAAATATAAAATTACAGTACTGACCTTGTGATTATTAAATGCTGATAAAGTTGCAATGGATCCCAAAGGTCCCGGTGAACCTGCTGGTCCACAACAGTTTACTGGTAAACCTCCAATCGGCAAAGGGGTCTTCTGTTGTGTGTTTTGTAGTTTGCGTGAACGTCTGTATAAATAGTAAATTAATTTTTTTTTGGTGTTTTATCTTCTGTTCTGTTTCTTTCTGTTTTAGTTAAGTCAATAAGATTAAGATTTTATACAGATACAATAATGCAAAAAAACAGTTTAGAAATATTTTTTCGAAAATTTTAAGTCAATTCTACTGTTTTACCTATATCTCCCGAATATAATTAGGCTTACCTACTTGCAGCTATAAATACAATCACAGCCACGATAATCGTGCCGCATATTGCCGCACTCGCCGCAATCGTTATTTTATCCATATTTGATGTTTGTGAAGCAACTGTGCGTACTTCACGGCATTGTTGGTACGGTACCGTTTCAGGTGTAACATGTAATTCTTCTAAGGAAATTACACAAACAATTATACATTCTTGAGCAGGCACATTCTTTATTTTGAATTCGCGCTCGCTGGACTCTAGGGGTGGACCTTGTTTAAATGTCTTTTCGCCAAAAAGTCGATAAACCACACGAAAACCAAGTATGTTCGCTGTATCGGAATCCCACTGTATTATAACGGAGTTATCTTGTCGGAATGCATTCTTAACCTGAACTTCATTAGCATCATCGATGCGTGTATCGCGCTGTGGGGGGAATCCCAAAACTAATGGTGGACGTTGTTGCTTGTGTGGTTTGCCGCTTGCAATCACTGGCGCTGCCGTAGAGCTATTCTGACGCCAATTAGACGATGGTTTACTGTTGTTGCGTATGCTATTTCCAATATTATTTGATGCATTGGTTGTGACAGGACTTATAGCAATACCTGGTACAGCAGGCTTCACTGTTGTGCTGGTATTAACGGCTGTTATATTAGGTGGTACAGCGGATGTCTGTGGTGTTGGTGTAATCGATGTGTTCTATATATTTAAATACGATTACAATGTAACCAATTATTAATATACTCAAGTATTTCGGCTTACCGGTGTTGTTTTGCTTGGTAATTCCTTAGCAGGAGTTGTTGTGGTACTTGTAGAGGTTGTGGTATTTAGCGAAGAATTAGCCACTTCATTATTTGGCCTCGTTGCATTTGACGTATTGTTCTCGTTCGGCATGGACTGAATATTGTGTGTGGTTGTGGTTGTGGCTGTACTAGTGGGAGATGCGAGTGATGGACTCTGTTGCAATTCCGACTCACCTTCTTCATCTTTTGGTTTCTTTGATATAATTTCCTGGTCAGTGCACGTCAATTCCTCCGGTTGTATAGAATAAAATCCTCGATCTCGAAACCGACTTGGTGTTCCGCAAAATTGTGGATTACGTTCACGAGACGTGACTTGCAAGTCATAATTACGAATCCATTTGGCAACCCAACGTAATTTGCAATCACAATGCAAGAAACGACCACCCAGTGAGAGACCACGAAGTGTTGAATTTAAATGGCTGAACGCTTTTTCTGGTACTGTACTCAACGGATTGCCATCTAATGCCAACAATGTAATACCAGGATTACCACGGAATGCCACTTCCGGCAAAGAAGTGATTAAATTAAATCCTATATCTAATACACGTAACTCTTTCAGAGCATGTACGGCGCCAACGGGGAACTCGGCCATCAAGTTATTCAATAAACTCAGCGAACTTAGAGTTTTGCGCACTCCAGCAAAAGAAGTTTCTCCTACGTTTTGTATAAAATTGCGTTCCAAGTTTAATGCAGTCAAAGAATCAAGCCCATCAAATGTACGTATGCCTCCGGCCCCAGGCAGTTCTTTGATACCGTTCAATGAGAGGTCCAAAAATGCCAAACTCTTTAGCCCACGTATACTTTCGGGAATACGCCGCTGTCGTGTGCCTTTAAGATTGAGATTTTTAAGGCATCCTTCGAGACCACCGAAGGCTGCAACATCTAAGGTAACATTATTGTCATTTAACTTGAGTGTTGATAATTTACTCAAACTTGAGAAAGCGCCATTGGGTATAAATGTGATGGAATTCTTTGACAAATCAAGCAAATTTAATTTGTTAAGGGATTTCACCGCTTGCATAGGCACTTCGGTCAGCAAATTATCCTGCAAATTGAGATTTCTCAATACCGCTTCTTGCCCACGGAATGCGTCATCATTAATTTTACTAATCTGGCAACTGGATAATTGAACATTATGCACGCTTAGATTTTCAAAAACATTATTTGTCAATTCATTAATTGTGGAATTATTGATGTACAGTAAATCTATGGGCTTCTCTTTGGCGTATGTGTTTAAAGCATCTAATAGCACAGCAAAGTTAACCTGTTGATAAATTACAGTTATTTATTGTAGCGGAAATAATAGAATATAATTTCGGCTTGTATAACATATATGTACATATGTTAATCTTTTGTATATTTATGTGTGCGTACCTGATCACATTGAACGGAGAGTTCTCGTCCCAAGTTATATGCACATATGCAAGATGTTTGTAGTTCAGGTATATCCCGCTGCCATGGACATTGAGATTTGGTTTCCGCAATTATAGTTACCAATAAAACCGTTGTGAAGAAAAAATATTTAGATGTAAACATTTTGAACTTATCGAAAATTGCTGAGAACTTCAAAGGTTTGTGCCTATGTCAGACCTGAAAAACAAAAAAAAAAAAAACAACAAATAAAGTAATCTTAAGAAGAGCAAAAAAACATTTGTATGTGTGGTAGCATTTGACACTTAGACTTCTAGATTATGGTTTCAAATTCTGAAAATTATACAAAAAATATCCCTAATAGCGGTCGCTCCTCAGCAATGAATGTCAACTTCTCTGAGTAAAATGTAAATATGGTATATTATATTCATATACACATACACACATACGAGGGGCTTAATAAAAGTTTGGTTCAGTCTTCGAAATCTTGCTTTTTAAGCATGTCAAGTTTAGCGTTAACTGCATTAATTAACTCCTCGTTGCTATTAAGGACCTTTCCTTTTAAATTTATTTATTTATTTATTTTTTTTTGAAATAACCAGACGTCTTTCTTCGATCTCAGATATCACAATAAAATTACTCGTTATTTCAGCAGTGTGGGATGGCGCGTTGTCATGAAGTAAAATGTAGGGCCGCAAATCCTCTTTCTTTCTGTTTTCCAATAAATTTTTGAAAACTTTTGGTAAGCACTCTTCGGTGTACCATTTTGCAGTCACCGTCTGACAATTTTCCAGTGGAATAGCCATCATCATTACTTTTGCTGCTGATTTTTGTTTCTTAGGTTTTAAGGATTGGTTCGCTCCCATTTGGCTCTATATTATGGACTACTGTTTGGTTTCTGGATCGTATTTATAGAACCAATTTTCACCACCAGTAACGACTTTACAAAAGTTGCTACACTGACCATTTTCAGATTCGTTTAGGAAAAATTGAGCAAAATGCATTCGAAGCTCTTTGGGCCTCATTTAAAATTCGTGGTACGCATCGAGTAGATTTCTTCATGTATCCCATAATTACTTAATATTCGCGATACAGCCATGGTATTCAAGCCCAATTCATTAGCAATCATTTCTTGTGTCAATCGTGGACCTTGGTAAATTTTGGACTGCACCAGAGCTACAGTGACGTCATCAGCGGAAGATTTTGGTCGACCTTCACGGAGCTCGTCCTCTACGCAGAAATGTTCGGTCTGGAAACTTTGGAACCACTTAGAAATAGTCTTTTAAAACGGTGCAATCATTCCATATGCAATTTGGCATTTACTGAATATTTGTATTGGCTGTAAATTACGCCAAAACCCGAAGAGAATCACATGTCTCTGTTTGCGTTGGTGATTGAATTTCGTCTGACCTATTCTCAGCTATTTCTCGTCTCCATTTTGGCGGATCGGTTTAAAATTTGAAAGGAAGACTAATAAAGTAATTGCAAAGGACTTGGGATTTTTAGATTTAACAAAAACAAATGGAAAGGCACCAACTGATCGGACTTTTGTTAATCCCTTCGTATATTATATTTAAATCGACTGATATATGTAGGGAATACTTTTCCATTCTGCTACATGACAGTGAAAGTGCAACACTCAGAGATGGTGTATCTGAATCTTCAATCGATGATGATGGAAAAGACATTCCATTCATGCGTTTTGGCCTCTTTGCCATTGCCGATTGAAAGTTCTGAGTCTTTCTACGCCAAGTAAGCATACCCATTGTCTGTCGAATGCTGGAAACTTACAGAGTACGTGCTCCACTCTCTTCACAAATGACTTACATTTTTTGCATTTGTTGTCCACAAACAGACCTATAGCATGCGACGTCACAAGGCAGCAGTACCAGCAGGTTAAAGTTCGGCTTTGTAAATTTAGCATCACAAGTGTTGCACGACTGGTATAATAAGTGGACACTCACGGGAAAAGAATGGGCTATTACTCCAATGATTTTTGCCACAGCTGTAGGTACGAAGAGGAGGAGGAGTCTATCGAGCACTACCTCTGTCACTGCCCAGCCCTGACATCTGCGCGACACAAATTCCTCGAAAAACATTTCGTTGACTGTCTCGCTGAGCTAGCCTCAGCAGAAATTGGCATACGAAATGATTCGATCTTTGATAAGGTGAACACAGGAGCCTCGCAGTGGTATCACAATGGGCCTATTGACCTAAATGCGCTGGTAGTGACCAACAGCCAACCAACTCTCAACTCATCTTTAAAAATATGAAGAGTTTTTTCTGTATATTTCTGACCTTTGCTCCAGTCATTCGCCTCTATTTTAGCTGACAACAGCTTCCCGAAAGTTAGGCGTGGGATTGCGTAGTCTATTTGTACACTTAGCGAAGAGTTCAGCACAAATGGAGATCCGTATTTAAATGCAAAATGGCAAATAAGAACGAAGTACTTGTTAAATAGATCTAAAGAGAGTATCGATGTTTAACCACAATAATGGGTCATTCATTAGCCATTTGAGGAGCGCGCATAAAAATGGGTTTGATTTGCTATAGGCGTTGTCTTTTTTTTTATTGAAAACTTCACCAATATGAGATTAGTTTAATAAAGAAATTAATATTTTCAAGACAAAAGTCAACGTAAATTGAAAAGGATATGATGCCTTTTTCACTAAAATTGTTAATTTATAACCGCTTGAGCGTATTATGTGGTCCTTTATCGGATATTTACGTAGCAGCGGCAATAGCCTAGTGGCTAGCAGTGGGTAATGCCATTCGGATGGCCAAGAATCACATCTTGGTCCGACTAACACCCAAAATTATAGAAAACTTTCTCTTTTTATTGTGGTCGACTCTCGGCAGAGAATGTCAATCCCTCTCAGTGTATTTATGAGAAGAAATAAAAACATCTGTAGGTTCTTGGATTTGGTGCAGGAGCTCGTCTTAAAATCGCTACAGCAAAGCGCCTATTATATATTTACATTATATTAATATAAGGATATGCAGGGAGCAAGAGTTGAAACGGTCAATGTTTTTATATGGGAATCGCTTACTCTTCTTTCAAGATTACACTCACAAATACTGATATAAATTGTTAATAAACAACCGGATTTAAAATAAAAAAAAAAAAAACTTTTTAGATGTGGTTAGTCAGAATCTGGACCAAAGAACTCAATAAAAATGCAGTTTAAAGTCAACGAAAAGTGAATCAAAAATTTTTCATGAAATATTTACTATCATGAGCTTCAGTTAAGCAGTTTTCCCAACTTGCTTTTATTACTACATATAATCGGAAGCTATTTTTTGGATGTTTCGCAAAATTATGAAGAGTATCTAATCTTATTAAATAATTATATATGTATGTTTGTAATATATTCAATTAGAGTTTCTACAACGTTCCCTGACACACGAACTTGTTTGCTAAACCAGAAACTGCAAATGCTGAATTATTGTATTGATCGCTCGAAATATGGAAAATATGAAAAGAAACAACCGTTAAGTGATAATAATGATCTTAACGAATCTTCAACGGACGATGGAAGCTTTAAAGACTCTTCTAAAGAAACAGATGATGAAGACGAAGATGAGTTCTACGATTGTGCTGAGTATGCACCAGAAGGTCGTTGCAAACGCTTAGATGATAAAAAATTATTGGGTAGCGATGAACCGTTATACGTGCCTATAACGCAAGATCCTGTGCCGAAAACAGAAGATGAACTACAGGAAGATGCAGAAGCTATGCTAAAACATGGTTCAGGTTCAGGTCGGATTGATAAATAGTTTGTAATTTCATTAACTCAATAACAGTACTGCTTTAAACCGCTACAGATTTGAGTATGCAACTAATGTGTTCTTCATTACTTTCTGATATGGAAGCTTTCAAGGCTGCCAACCCGAATGGCAAACTTGAAGATTTTATACGTTGGTACAGTCCAAGGGATTGGGAAGAAGGTAAATTTGAATTTTGAACGTTTAATATAATAATAACCTTTTCAAAATTTTGAAGACGATTCTGGATTGGGAAAGTTGAGCGCGCGCATGGAAGCGCCAGGAAACACTTGGCAGAAGATGTGGCAAGATGCGCAACCAGTGCCAGCTTACAAACAGGTAAACATACATTTTCTGAATTGAATCAATTCTAATTACACTGACTGTTATAAGAAGTTACTCTGGTTTTCCCCCAGGAGGTCTGACTTTTTACATGAAGGAAATGTCATCGAACATTTTACTTATAGAACTATTAAAGTCAGACCTTCTGGACTAGTTCTGCCTTCTGGGAGGTTATTAAGGATGACATCCTTTTATTTCATTATTATTTAATATTATTTTATTTATTTTTTGCTTGTATGTTGATCTGCGGTGCAGAAGCGCTTATTTGATGAAACGACAGAGGGTGAAAAGGTTATGTCTTACTTAGAGACCAGGAATATAAATGAAATCAGCAAATTGATAATAATAACGGTTTTGCATGCTGCGATAATAAAGTTTAAGGTAAAGTTAAAAAAAATTAAATTTGTTTAATAAAATTTCATGTGATTTCTTTTATTACAGGATGTTTTAGAAACTGAGAAAATATTTGATATTTTTGAGGTTAAAGTTGATGAATTACTCGCCGACTTATGTCATTTATCACGTAACGAGGAATTATTTAACGAGGAGATTTCCAGCATCGAAGAAGCAACAGCCAAAATTGTATGCCTCATTGAAAAACTTGAGAAACTAGAAGCACAATTCTTTCAATTTAAATGTTTCGAACGACTGACAGACTCTCCAGCGTGCATATCATTTGAAGAAGCCAAGCAAAAGTTTCAAGAAATGATTGAAAATGGTAATAGTTGCAATATAGCAAATACAATTGGCCAACACATTATTGATAGTAATGAGAGTGAAATGCAAAAGTGTTTGATAACGAAGGAATATGTGTTACGTGCGCGTGAAGAGATGTCTGGTTGCCCACATTACTTGAGAGCAGTTGTAGTCGGCGAAGAAGTACGTTTATGTGGCGCTTTTACGGAACATACCACATTTATTTAAATAAAATTTTACAAATATTTTTATACAAGTATATATGAATTGATAGCTGACACGACAGATCATGTTTTAACTATAAATATTTAACATAAACTGAAATAAATAATATACAAAACGTTATTTCGAAAAATCATGTTTTAGTGTCTTGTTATATTTGGAGCGTATATAAATATTGTTTTGGGTTTCTGAAACTGGAATAATCGAACATTTAGCTTCTCTTACAATTTTTCATCGCAAACGCAAGGCTGCCGTAAGCAAGATGTGGGTTTCTAATTCGAAAATTAATAATTTCATTAAATTCTTAATAAAGGTTGGCTGCTGATTCGTTCCTAACTCTTAAACTTTTTGATACTATACTCTTCACTACGCCTTGAATTCCGCCTAACACCGTAACAAAAACTTCGCATAATTCACATGAAATTGCATAAAATATTGAAAATTTGTATTCGCTTACTATTAACATTTTGCCAATTTTAGCCCAACCCAACTTATAATAAATAGTCACAGTGTAAACTGTTAGCTGGTTATTTGTTTGTTTGGGAGTATGCACAATTAAAAACCTGATTAAAAATTATTACCAGATATGTTGATCTTATAGCGAAATACTTTTTCAGTCAATCATATCGATTTCTGTTTTCATTGCTAGATGGCATACATTTTGATGATGTCATGCCCGGCCTTGAGCTTCTTCACTATCCATCATTGTCGCATTCTTTGCGAAACCGAATTATATGCATATGTAAATACAATATATATAAATATGTATGTATGTATGTATGCATGTACAATCTATTACTTCTACAAGAAATAGATATAAGCACATAAATACATATGTATGTACATACATGTATAAATATACATAAGTACATAATGAGTATAAAGATGAGTCGATTCGCGTTGCTCAACTTGGTTGAACGTTGTTCCCTGCATAAACTTCTCTAAGTAAAATGTCAGTTACAGCATTATTCTCTACCTTCCCCCTTGCAAATTAGACATTAAAAGGAGTTATTCGGGGAAAAGATGTATATTTTCAAAAAAAAAAAAGAAATGCTTTTTTAGGTCATTGTTCTGTTAAATTGTTTTTGATTTCAAGTTTTATGGAAGTGTCTCAGACCATATAGCTTTTTTTTGCTTTTTTTCGTTTTTGGAAATAGTGAAAAAATTACAACAATAGTTTTGGACAGTAGAAGTTATAGCTGCTATTTCGGAAACCACCACGTTTCCTCATCGGACTTCTTTTATATTAAAATTTTTTATTGTCTTAAATATACGAGTATAGGTATTGTAGAAATGGAATTTTTGAAGTTTTCAAAGAAAATATTCATAGATCCGCCATTGTGACGCAATTCCCGGTTAGTTAAAACCATTATCAAGACTTTGGATAAAGGAAAAAAAATGAGAATTAGATTTTGGACAAATTTTTTTACACAAAAAAAAAATATCCAGATTTTGGTTAAATAGTTGAGTTAAAAAAAACGATCTTTCATCAAGAAAATTTCAAGAAAGACGCATTCCATCTTAAAAGCGTTGAGCCAACCCTACTTGGAGTGCGCAGGAGGGAAGTGAAGTTTCGAAGGCTGTATCTCCGAAACTTTTATTCGGATTATATTTTGAAGATGGTTTAGAAATTAATAAGATAATAAAACAATTTAATTTTTTGAATAATAATAACTTTTATTTACTTTAAAAATCTTTATCGGAACAAGGCTGCTGAAGAAACAAGGTAAGTTTTTTGATTCCACCATGACTCATCGTAGTTTCAAAAATTATTGCAGAAAAAGAGAGAATAGCTAAAAAAGCATAATACTAATAAAAGCTCTACTCATCAGCTGTAAGAAAGTGGTGCAAATAACTATTCAGATTTAACCAAGATTTTCTTGTCGAAACCGGTAATTAAAGCCTTTAAGAGTTCGAAGCAAAGAAGAATCATTCACGGCTCTCATGTAATAAGCCCCAGCTCGCTAAGATAAAAAACTTAGCTTGAGGGAACATGTTGAAAGCAGAGCCAGTAAAGTGCTACAAGTTTGGAATACCTGCAGAAGAGCTTTGCGCCAAAAAAGGGACTACGACCTCTCATGGAGCATTGGCACTGCACAAGTGTGGTAAAACCCATACTAACATATAGAACACTAGTGTGGTGGTCGAAATTAAAGAAGAAGCGCCATATTAAACCTTTCGAATACGTACAATGTACCTGCCAACTAAGTAAAACGGACACAATGAGGACCAAGAAGGAACCCTTAAGGTCTAGAAGCTCTTCCAACGTTGATAGCGTAGCGTAGGCAGACCAAACTGTTACTCTGAAAGTTAAGAGTTACAGAAGAAACTTAACTTTCCCGTATCGAATCAACTAGCTAAGAACTATAAATGGCTTATGACTTTTTTGATTAAATGATTAACATCCGCTCAA
The DNA here is from genome assembly GCA_037013455.1 of Ceratitis rosa. Taxonomy (NCBI): domain Eukaryota; kingdom Metazoa; phylum Arthropoda; class Insecta; order Diptera; family Tephritidae; genus Ceratitis; species Ceratitis rosa. Next base: position 88,375 of record JAWMAG010000415.1, on the reverse strand, counting down.
AGAAAATTATATAGGTTCATACAAGGCTTTCCCTGCGGAGTTAAGCTTTTAGCCGAGAAAAGAGAGCTTACCAAAACTATAAAAGTTTAATATGTGGCGAAATGTTAAGACATGAGGGCCTTTAATAATGGGCTGGTAATGTGTGTGAAGGAGAGTTAATAACCAAAAATTCTATTTTCATGGAACAGCAATTCTGCTTTAACGAATAGGCATAACACACACATACACAGCACGGAGCGTGTCCTTCCGCCTGCCTCATGCCGAAGTATTATACGAGCAACATGGTGGAGACTGGGTCTTTCTTTCTTCGTTGGAAGACTAAGTTCCGGCAGCTACTTATGTAACCACTGGGTGTATATTTCTTATAAAACCTGACACTTTGCAAATATAGTTACGTGTGGAGTCGCTAAACTAACCAGACTCCACCTTAGAGCGGCTGTTAGTGTATAGCTGTTTAATACGTAGGTGTAACTATAAGGTCGTGTCTACAGTTCTAAGCCGCCTCCATACGGCTGGTAAATTTCTGTGGCTCGTGGCAAGCATTTGGCTACAACTAGGCTATCGCGGCTTTCAAATGTCAACATTTTATTATTTTAAAGTACGAGTGCGGTATATTTTATATTAAATTAAATGCTCTAATGGACCTACAAATTTGTTAGAATTTTATGAAAAATATTTATGAATCTTTTGAAAAAATCGATCCGTTTTAAAATGTGCACATACATACATAATAAGTAACATATTGTATATATGTATGTATGTACACGTGTGTATATATGTACATAAATACGTTTGTGCATGGGTATAAGTTTTACGCTGCTTAACTAGTTTCTTTTGCATACGTACATATATACATACCTACATACGAGCACATATAAATATTTCAGCTATTTCAGTTTTTGGCTTTGAATAGAAACGGCGCGCGCTCCTATATTTGTGACACCATCAGCAACATTTTTTGAAATGCAAACAACAGTTTAAATTTATGTAGTCGTTCTACTAACTTCGCTTATCTTGGATTATCATCACCTTGCTTCGTAGTAAGCGAGTTTATTTTAAATTAATATTAAATTAATTTCTCGTTTATTAAACACCAGAAAACATAAATACCCTACGTTTTATAAGAAAATATTTAATAATAATCATAATAATTTTTAATCTGAATGTTAGAACCGGAATTCTTGCGACCATGAATAATTTTAAATATTTGCGATTTATTCCATTCAGCAATAAAAGTCAATACAGGTTGTCCGAGTTTTAGCTCTTACAGGAAAATTTATAATGGCTGATCCAGTTGCTGCTTGCACTTGGAGTTATCTTAGCCCTCATCTTCCTCAAAAAACTTTCATTTACATACTCGTATGTCTCTCTGCGTAGTGACCTCAGTCATGCCATGATGACGGTACAGGACTAATTGTATCAGAAACTAAAACCATTTCCGCGAGTCGTTTCTTCTTTAGTCGATCTTCGACGATCAATTTTTTTAATTTTTTTTGATAAGAGCTGGAGTGGTCACCTCCAGCCCGGCCTCGGGTTGTCTGTGCCACTTGCCCATAATGGATTTACTTGGAAAAGAGTCGCCAATAACATCTCATTCTTTGTGGTCGCTGGTAACTTTATAACAGTACAATATTCGATTTTTTCCATACTTCACTTTTCGCTTCCGATTATGTTGCTTGGTTTACGATAGCTCAAAGACTAAGTGTTTAATGACAATGACACTCTGATTCTGCGAACAAATTTATGCAAATTTTCGGCCGGAGGAGCTCGGACAAGTTACTGTTATTTTTTTTTCAAAAATGGATCGTCCTGTAGTTTATTCTTAAGCCGCCTCCGACGGCCTGATGATTAATTTATTTAATTTAAAATATATATTATATATTAGGAACTGGGACCTATCATTTTACGATATAAGAGGGCTCATATTCGAGGCTTTTGAATATAAAATTGAAAGCTCTAACTCCAAAGCAAAGGATTTTCAGCAGCTCTTCGGTTGGCCGATTTTTTACCATCAAATGGTAGTCAGTTAGTACAAGGTCCAAGCTATATGATGGATGCATTAAAACTTTCCAAAAAAGCTCCGTCAATCCTTGGGTTGCTCTCAAAAACCTATGTATGTGGTCTGGCATTGTAATGATGAAACACAACAACTTTTCAACCTTCAACGACATTTTGAGCGACTGGTCGACCAGAAGTGGGTGAATTCCGTATCACCGCAACGGAATCCAGCAAACCACTCCTGGGTCCACCGTTCATTTACATCATTCTTATAGTCGTAATAGTGTTACCCGAAATAAGAGACTATTTTATAATACAAGGAATAACTAAATTTGGTTTAAAATTCAAAGGTTTCAGATTAATTGCCTTTCATGGAAAAATATGAGAATTGGCCAACATTTAGCCTTGCGTTGGTGTGTTATTTTTGCAACTTCGTATAATTACGAAAGTTTCCGGATATCGTTTTTTTTTCGATATTCATTAATTCGTTTCAACGGGACAGACGGTCAATAAAAAGTATTATTCGATGGTTTTGAGGCGTTTGCACGAAAACATCCGTCGTAAACGGGCGGAGTTGTAGACCAACAATTCATGGATTTTTCATGACGATAATGCACCATCGCACCGAGCTTTGGTTGTGAACGATTTTAAGACCAAAAACTCATTCAATACCATCGACCAACCACCGTATTCACCGGATTTGGCCCTATGCGACTTTTTTTGTTTCAAAAACTCAAGTTACCACTCCGTGGAACCCGTTTCGACTCGATTCGATCGAACTGAAGCTGCAAACAACCTGGTTAACAGATCGCGCTAATTTTTGGCATAGTAATTAAGGACAGTGCCGCCAACTTAACAAAAAAAAAGTGTTGAAAAATATTCAGCGCGGGCAGTTTAAATGACAATTTAGTACACGCGCCTTCTAATCGCAATGCAACATGAATATGACCCAGACAGTTGGTCATTGTTACCTCAGTGCTAAAAATGGGTAGCACCAGCTGCCCACTGCATTTCGTCTATTTTTCGTCAGTCCCTTAAAGAGCGTCCCTATACCACGTATCTCGGACAAAGGGAGGGATAAGTTTAAACGCGATGCTATTACCAAGTGGTTTACGTATGCTCCCTCAGTGGTTTAGTTTAAAATTTTGAAAAATCTAGCTAAAGCCGAAGAAAAACATGGCTTATATCAACTTCAATGCTTCTTAAAAATTAACTCTCTTTCTATGTTTATCTCAACTTCTTTCCTTTCTACATCATTGCAATGCACCACTGTTGTTTATGAAAATGTGTTTGTTAGAAGAAAATAAGTTTTGTTACTCGTAACTTTTTTTGCAATAGCATTTATCCATAGAAGCTTTAATAAAAGTAGGTTGGTTCACTCGTTGAATATAAACAAACGGTACAAATTATTGACCCGCTATCGTCGCGATGAGTCTGTTGCAGGAACTCGCTTGCGTTGAATTGCATATGCACATACGAGTACATATGGCTACATGCATACATATGTATGCATGTATGTGTTGCCAAAGACGTGATGGAAGTATGAATTTGGGTCAATTGGCTACTACCATATTCCGGCTTGGCGAGTTGTCACCATAACTGATATAATTGAACACAGTTGTTCTTATATACATACTTGCATCTTTCGATTCCAGTATTATATACATACATGTGTGTATGTACATACCTACATATGTATATAGACGAACAGATTCATACACTTGCCACATCTAGATGATGTAGATGGAGCAATCAGAAAGTTTCACATTCTTAAGTGACACAGCAGAGAAGAACTACACGCCAGGATTCATAAGCTCAACTTTTAGCTGTAAATAGATTACTAGGGTCTTGTTTAGAAATTCTGCACCGGATGTATAGATCAAGACTTTTACAATTTCCATTTACAATGTCTTGCCAAAAATTTATCGATGTTTTTGAAGATTTTGAATCTACGTTATTTATTTCAATTTGAACTTAAAACGTCCAAAATAGTCTTGGAAATTAACATTAAAAAGTGAAAGTGTATCGTCTTTGTAGTTAAATCTCGAACAAAAAACTTTTTTGAAGAATTTGAATTTAATTTTAATTTGCTGCTTCTCAATAAACCTTCAAATTTTGTATCCATGAGTATTTAAAAAAAGAATAGCTTAAAAAAAACTAAATTATAAAAAATTGGACCACATATCACTACCTGAATCATCCAGCTCTCAAGACAGCCGGTTCTACGCACCGGAGTTGAACCGGATTTTATCTGGCAAAGGCTGTAACCCTTTCGGAGACCTCACTCGGTTTAGGTAAAAAGGTAACAACATTAATCTAACTGCATCAACGGAGCAACACCTCGCAGCTGAGCTGCTCCAAGTCCTTCTCATCAGGGCTGGTGTAGAAACCAACCCTGGTCCGACTTACACGGCAGTGCCTTCAGCACCTTTACCCACTTTGGGTAACCAACAGACCTCTACGATCTCAAGAAGCTCCCCTCAGCTTGACTTCCACGTTTCCCATCCATATCCACAAGGGATAGGTCTGGATACTGTAGCAGGTTAAACTCCTACCTATCCAGACTCGACCCCAACATATGCCCAGCATGTGGAGAGTCTCCGACGACACTAACCATCTCTTCACATGTCCCCTTAAGCCGACACATCTAACCCCCTTCTCCCTCTGGTCCGATCCCGTCGTAACGGCACTGTGCATAAGCGATGTTAACGTAGCCGCTACTACAACAACAACAACAAAAACATGAATAACCCTTTTAGTAAAATTTGTTTTTCCAAATTTCAACTGCAAAGTATTCTCTATCCAGTACAAAAAAATTTATCGAAATCGCACTGCATCCAATAAAAAATAATAATAAAATTTTGACAATTCTGTAAAAAGTTATGTGTAGTACATAAAAAAATATACGAAATAAAATGAGAACCAAATAATGAAATAATACACAGTCAGCCACAAACCCACCATGAAAACGTTGGACATCTCCCACTAATCCAATATTTATAAACCCATTGGTGGAAACGTAGCTTTAGAAATGGATGCGTGTTCAGCTTTGTCTTCAAAACAACTCACCTAAAAAGCAGATTAATTTGATTTTTGTTTTTATTTTTTTTTTTTTCAGAATCTAACTAGTTTTTTTTTCCAATAATTGCAGTAAAATTGTTTTTGTTTAAGCATCTACATTTATACTATTACTCAAAACTCACTTCGGAACCACGTAATAGAAGTTAGACGAATGTGGGCCAATATGCCGTCGTAACCTTGTTTGTAAATATAAACGCGACTAATGCATGTGCAACGGTTTATGATAACAAGCTTAGAAGCGCAATGACGCTTTACAATTCCACAGTTCAATATGGTTGGTAGAGCTCTTTTAAGCCGACTGGTTTTTTTTTTGTCGTTAGGAACAGTAATTGGGATATATGTAGGTAGATTATATGTATGAGATGCTAATAACTATATTCTTATATTTTATTTAAGTTCTTCACATCTTTTACTTATTTACATACAAAGGGTGATTTTCAGACGTATGATTTTCATTGAAGTAATACTTTTTTCGAAGTTGGTCTTTCTGACAGCTGTAATTTGCATAGCATTCGCACCACTTTTACGCTAGTTGAAAATGCATATTCTCAGAGAGTTGCCGTTCAGTGTGCAGCAAATATGATTTTACTGCTGTGAAGCAGAGTATCGAAGAAGACCCAAATGAATCCATCCGCTATCGCGCGCAACAATAAGAGCTGTGCCCATCTACTTTTTGGAAGATTTTGTGTGATCTTGCTTTGCGGACTTACAAAATCCAACTCGTTCAAAAATTAAATCCGAACGACCATCAAGTGTGTCGCACAATCAGTGAATGGGCTCAAAATGAGATGGCTACCTATCCTGATTTTCACAAGAAAACTGTGCTGGGCGATGAAGTTCACTTTTGATTAAATCGGTACGTTAATAACACATTTGGAGTGATGATAATCCACAAGTTGAGATGACTTTACAGCCTCCAAAGGTGTGCACTATGGACAGAATCATTAGTCCACATTTCTTCAAAAATGAAGACGACCCAAAATGTTACAGTCAATGAAGAACACAATAGAGCCATGATCAATGACTATTTCGTGCCCAAATTGAAGGATATTGATGCTAACGGCCTTTGGTTTCAAATACTGCGCTTAAGGCCATACAGTCAACGACACAATCAATTTATTGAAAGAAACTTTTGGTGACATCATTATCTCGAGTCGTGGGCCTGTGGCGTGGCGTCCAAGATCACTCGATTCGATGAAATCGCTGGACTTTGTGCAGTTGCGTGAAGTCGCTTGTCTACGGAGACAGTCCGAGACGGTTGACGCCTTGGAAGGGAATATTCGGTGCAATATTTTGCGCATACGGCTGCTAAAAGTGGTCAAAAATTGGACCTCTCCGCTTGAATTTTTTCTAAATCATTTTTAAAACATAATAGCAAAGCCTTGTCTTTTTACTTAAGCTAAATTATTTGCCATAGTATTAAATTATTGTATTTTATTATATTTCTTTTTGAAAATCACATATCTTAAAAAAGCGCCGTTTGGCTTTTGGCTTTTTAGTAACTATTTTATTTATGAACAATTTCAACTCCTCAGGGTGATATTTTGTCACCCCTACTGTTTGGCTAATCGTAGCGAATGAGCTTCTGGAAAATTCGAGGCCAGAGCACCCAAACTAATTGTGTATGCGGACGACATCGTTGTAGTTGTTATTGGGAAATGCCTAGACATCATCAGTAAGAAAATGGAAAACGCTCCAGGAGTTGTACATCGATGGGTGACATCAACAGGGGTGGAGCTTTCAATAAAAGTACCTGGGAGTAATTCTGGACAGCAAACTTATGTGAAAATTAAATGTAGAGTAAAGGATAAAAAATGCCAGTAATGACCTTTACGCATGTAAAAAGATGCTGGGTATTACTCTACGACCACTGCCAACAAAATCTCAAGAGGGTGTTGTGTTTGGAATCATTCAGGAAGAAGTTAAGGATATCAAAGGGCTACGAAAGGGCAAATTATAATTTTGGTTACATTTTTTAGTGGTATTCAGTGGTAGATTTGAAGTACAATATAAAATTACGCTCTTCTTTAGTTTCATTCATATAAATACATATGTACTAGAGTTCAGCAATATTTAGGGAGTGGATATATTTGAATCGTATCAGCTAAATCTTTACATTTACACTCATCTCCATACATTTACGTGGGAGTGTTTTTTACGGTATAAATACGAGGTTTCATTGTTATTAGCCAATTGGTCTTTGAGCTATTATCTGCCAAAAACTCGAATATCGTGTCGTTATACAATTTTACCAAGCAAGGTTGCGACCATTATGAATTAGTCTTTGGCTTACGGCAACTCTTGTTCGATAAAAACCATGATGTACAAGTGGCAACGTTTATTTAAACGAGAAAGGGATTTCCTTGAAGAGGCAAAAACTATATTTTTGGACCTCTGTAATGAAGAGAAGAATGCTGTATTGAGGGGAATTGCTATTGAAGACGAAACTTTGGTTCATCATTATAAACCTGAGTTGAAACAAGACTCCATGCAGTGGCATAAAACGGACACAAAACTTCCCAAGAGGTTTAAAGTATCACAGTCAGTTGAGAAACTCATGGCAATGGTCTTCTGGGGCTCGGAAGTAATATTACTGATCGATTATAAAGGTAAAATGTTTTCATAACTGGAGAATATTCGAGCTACCACAAGAAGCTATTAAGAGAAAACTGGGGAGAATTGTATGGCACAGACCTATGTAGCCCCTATTGAAAAAAGTGTTAAAACCAAATGAATTTTACCACGGCGGTAGAGAGGAGGAATTGGAAGAGTCTATTGAACATTACCTCTGTCACTGTCCTGTCTTCACTCTGTGCGACACAAGTTTCTCGACTTCTTCGACTGTTTCGCTAACTTCAGCGAAAATTGGCAATCCCGTTGCTTTTATAAAGTACACGAACAGTAGCCTCCCAGCGATATCACAATGAGCCTATGGCCTCGACTGAAATTGAATACTTCGTGCTTCGGTATTGCATTTCATTGTTATAGAGTTTTATAAACTTCATTGTTTTAAAATATACAGGTTTAATAAAAAGAAATCGATTATTTTTGCATGAAATTGGAGCCTTTAATTAATACTTTTCGTATCCAGCCTTATTCAAATGGTTCTAAACGGATATTTGTTCAATCTTTAGCTCTTGGGCAATTGAAACAGTCACTCCGTGCATCATCTTTTACATTAAATTTATCAGAATGAAACCGAAATTGTTAACTGTAACAGTATTAGGACCATAAACGCTATTCACATTTTCAGCCGCCTGACTTGCGTTTTCGCCCTGGATAAGGAAGCGAAGGATATGATATGGTAGAAGACGAGGGCAAGACGAAATATCTCCTGTCATCACACAAGCATTCATCGCATTCGCGACTTGGCTCCCATGTCACTGTTGACAATCATCACTTCGATAATTTCGTCAGCCTTGAATTCCAGCAGAATCTCTCTTGCCAACAGGTGCTACTTTGGACTGAGTAAGCAATTGAAAAGTAAAGTCCTCTCCCAACGAACGAAAACCAAACTCTACAAGTCCCTCTTCGTTCACGTCCTGCTATATGATGCGGAAGCCTGGACGATGACAACATCTGATGAGTTTGCGTTAGGAGTTTACGAGGAAAAAGTTTTGCGTAAGATCTATGGTCCTCTGTGAGTAGGCAACGGCGAATATCGCAGACGATGGAACGCTGAGCTGTAAGAGGCGACATTGACATAGTTCAGTGAACCAAGAAGCAGCGGCTACGCTGGCTAGGCCAAGTGGTCCGGCTGGATAAGAATACTCCCGCTTTGAAAGTTTTCGATGCAGTATCCGCTTTCCCTCCGTTAGAAAGACCAGGTAGAGAAGGACCTGGCTGTACTTGGTATTTCCAATTGGCGCCAAACAGCAAAAAGAAGAAACGAATGGCGTAATGTTGTTAACTCGGTTATAATCGGTGTCTGCGCCTTTATTCAGTATTAAACGCCAAGCGACGATGTGTAAAATTCCTTTCTCGATTATTTTACGATATTGCAGAAAACCGTTCTATGAAAACCCTAATATATCTTGTGCATCAGTAATAGAAAAATAGCCAGAAACATAAAAACACACAGCAATCAAAAAAAGGGTGACTTAATGATTGCAATAATGTTTCAAAAAATCTATGTATTACGCCAAAATCTCAATAGAGCACTGTAGAATTTGTTTGTCCATTGGCAACACTGTTATAAATCTACTTTACGAAATGCATCAAAATTCGCAAATGGTAGACCAAATGCACCAATATGCACCTACATACATACATATGTATATACTTATACAAATTGATTGCTGCCAAAATATGCAATGCTCAAATAAGCCTAACGAGTACAAACAAGATCGCTGAAGCGGATTGAACGTTATAAATATATATGTACATACATATACCTATAAAACTCAAGGCTTGAACACCAAAATCAAAGCTATGCTGCCATGTGTATATGTATAAAGTGCATGCTTTTTAATGTATATTACATTTACTACAAATAAATGCCTACTATATACATATGGTACATACATATGTACATAGTAATAGTAAATGCTGGCGACTTTCAGCGAACTAATAAAAGAAAAGAGGAGAAAGTCAAATTGTGAAGCAGGTCTGTAGTTTAGTACACTAGTCTGCGCTCATTTTTTGTTATATGTATTATATACATATGTATATACATACATACATATGCAATGTATATTCATACAAATATATAAATGTACAATATATAAAAGTATTTAGGCCGTGCTCTTCCTTCGATTTTCTATAAAGATTTCAAAGTGCTAAATCATAGTCCTTCTTCGAAGGCTAGCGGAATTTGTAAAAAAAATAGATGCATATACATACATATTTAAATAAACTTTTAGTATTCGTTTGACAGGGAAGCGAACCCATGACTCTTCAGCTCTTACCACACACACAAATAACAACTCTCGTGTAGCGACGGTTTATGAATCATGTTTGTTTTATGCGTTTATTAATTTTTTTCCATAAACATGCACACCGAATCGTACGTATGCACTTTTATTTATATATTGCGTGTATGTATATGTTTACATCAACAGTTTGATTGGTTATATATAGGTATGTTATACATTAATGTATGATTTTCCCAGTAAACCTAAACAAATCGCAAGCGTTAATTCTCAGCAAGTGGCTTAAAAGACCGGCAGATGGAATGCAATGGAAAGATGTCGATGTCTTCAAGAAGGCTTCAAGACATTGGCATACTCATATAGAAAACACAGCGTCGATTTGATGACTTATGCTGGGAACGCACTGAGTTTATAAAAGGAATACCTCTCCAGCCTGTTTAATTGCAATGAAAACGTAACACTTGGAGATGGCGAGCCCAAATCCCCAAGGAGGGTCATGGGTTCGAATCCTTATGTGACCAAAGTTAATATAAAAACTTAAATTTCCTTATTCTGTCGTCCCTCACTGAGAAAAATTCAGAACCATTCGGGGTCAGCTTAGAACAAATAGTAGGCCTTTCAATTTTTGATGTTTAATCAATGCCCACCACAAATTGGTGGAGGTGCTTAGCAAAAAATCGCTTCAGTGGTTATAAAGCGCCAATTTTATATAAGCATACTTACATTCCAGATATGATATAGATATGACGGAGTAGAGTAAGCTTTAAAACCCGATGAAGAGATTGTGATGTGTCGAAATCTTTCTCAATGTAACACATGGAGGAGCTCAGGTTCGAAGCCTAGTTCAACCAACATTTAAAATTATAGAAAATTGGTTTTCTAATTACCGGCGCACTTTGGCAGCGAATGTCAAGCCCTCTGAGTGTATATCTGACATAAAATAAAGGCTCCTCATAAAAATACATCGGCCGTTAGGAGGCGGCTCAGAATAAACTGTAGGTCACCCCATTAGTTGAATAAAACATCAAGATGCATACCACAAATTGGAGGCCGGCACGGCCGAAAATCGCGTCAGCGGTTACAAAGCGCCAATTATGGATAAGGTGTCTCTCTATGACGAGAAGCTACAATCCTCTACATAAATGTACAAATGCGCTATTGTTGAATTGACATTTAAAAAAAATTAAAAAAAATTGAATTACTTTGCATTTTTTAATTAAATAAATTCGAAACTAAGATTCATCAGTTTTTTCATTCCATTTGAAAACATTTTTAGAATCGCGAACCAAACTCTTTGAAAATATTTTTTTCTGTTTACTGGGTTCGTTGCCACTGTACGAGTATGTGCAACCTTAATAACAATCACTTAGAAAATGCGCTTAATTCGCTTAATTCGAAACTATGCACTAATTTTTCTCTTCGTTGATTTCGTTATATATTTTTTTGCAGTGAATTTAGTAAATAAAGCAACAAATGAATACTATTGACCGGGATTATCGCAGACAAACTTTTAAAATTTATAATTATAATAGGTACATATGTATTTATATATTTATTTATGTACATATGTATGTACTTATGTATACATGTAATGACGCCTCATAAGCCCTCTGCTTATTCAAGTACCACGAGAGGATTTGATTACTAATTGTTAGAGTAGTTAAAATTGTTAAAAAGAATTTGACAAGATTCAATGGCTATGGTTGAGGTGAATCTTAACTTCAAACCTCTTTTATAATTTTTTTTTATTTATTTATTTGGATTGAAAACATTAGTACAATACATTAAGATATAATCTTTTCTTGCACAATAATACAAACACAAAATAAAATAAAATAATATGTGTAAGTAATTATTGGAATAAAATATTAATGAAGTTAATGCACATGCTAAGTTACAAACAATGTATTCTTGAAAAAAAGTTGAGTTTAGTTGAGTTTGACTTTTGACGAAAAGTAATTAAAAAGAAGTTGTTTGTAATTGCCTTTGTGCAACGCGTTCTTCAAGGACAATGGAAGAGCATTCCAGAGCGTACCCGCATTATTAAAAAACAGCCTAGATGTGCATAAATAGTTAAACCTCGGATTAATAAGATTGGCTTTTTTTGTTAGCTAACTAGAGATTAGCTCAACTAATTGGACTTTATCAGTTTGACTTCAGATGTGGCAAATCTACCTTTGACCAGAAAGAACCCATGAGAAGAGGATCGACAAACTCCACCACTTCGTCGATTTGAAAGTTGCCTTCGATAGAACGGAAAGGTGCTGTCTTTACACCGCTATGTCTGCATTTGCGTCCTGACACCCACAACACTGTTGAGAGTCATACGTGTAACTATAAGTCGTAATTAATTTCGTCTATCTGGTAGGCACCAACATTAATACCAACAACATGCCAGCCATAAAATCCAAAGCATAATCGCTCTGAGTAGACAATGACGATCATATGATGAGTGAGGATTTAAAGTTTCGAGAGAAAGGTTTTGGAAACGATTTATGAAGTGGATTTGTGAAATTAAAGACAGCGACTATGTTTCCTAGGCCATTTTATCCTTATGGGTGACAACTCTCCAGCTTTGAAAGTTTTCGACGCAGTTTCTGCAGGTGAAAGAAGAGGCGGGAAAATACCTCTACTCTATATAGAAGGGCCTGGCTTCATTTGATGTCGCTTATTGACGCCGAATGGCTAAGAAAAGAAACGAATGGGCGCGCTGTTGTTTCCTCGGCTATATTCTTGTGAGCGGTGCCTACATTAACAAAGTAGAAGCAGAGGTGATACTAGCAACCTTGCAGAACAGCTAGCAATCAGCTGAGTCAGTTGTACAAGACAAACGTCAGTAATGGCATCGGCAAGTGGTGATGATTTTTCATTTACATGGTTAGTTGCAGCATTAGTGCATAAACCCAAGATGTGTGTCTACCGATCAATGGCAAATTCCTTTTCAGTTCTTTCAAATTTTGAATTGGTGATCGTACATACTATTTTATTATAAGAGATATTCGTCGTGATTCAAATTTATCTTTCTTCTAACCAGCAATATTTTAAATAATTAGGTGGAAAATACATACATATACTATATGTACATATTTTTCATAATTTTTTTGAAACTTTTTCCATTAATTTTAGAGTGTAGCAAGAATATACGAAGGCCACAGATATTTACATGCGGTAAGCGATTTTAGGAAAAATTAGAACTCAATTTATCTTATTTTATATATGATTAAATGTATATGTAAAGGGTGTTTTTTTAGACATGTGGTTTTCAAGAAGAAATCAATTGCATATAATTTGATGTTATAGCCAAGAATTTAGCTTTATTATAAAGATAAAAATAATAATATGAATAAATGGGTAAATTTTGACCATTATGCCAGCAATAACGAGCCGAATACTCTCTTTCAAGGCGTTAATCGTTTCGACGCGAGATAACGCCGCACTCACCAAAAGTTTTCTTCAATATGTACATTGATTTTTTCGTTGGTTATATGGCATGTAGCACCGTCTTGTTGGAGCCAAAGGTCATCCATGTCAACATCCTCCAATGCAGGACCGAAAAAGTCATTAGTCTTGGCTCTCTATCGTTCTACATTGATTGTAAACATTATGGCCGGCTTCATTTCTGAAGAAATATGGGCCAATGATTTCCTCTGCCCATAGAGCACACCAAATAGTGACTTTTTCAGGCTGCAACGGCGCCTCAACAAATGCTTGTTAACAAATGCCCTAATTTTTCTTATTCAACCGAAAGTGCACTCATTCCTAAACGAATTTTTTATATGATGTGTCGCCCGAACCCAAACATTTTTTTGGTAATGAACCTGAACGATTTGCAAATGTTGTTCCGGAGCAAGGCTGTTCATTATGAAAACCCCATTGTACAGCCTCCAGAGTAGGAAAACTTAGAGTCTGTTTCTGAACTGATCGATTTCGTTTTTCATTTCAGTTGTTATTCGCGGCTATATTTCGCTTTTAGACGCAGAGTTGCTTTAATAATTTTGACCACCGATAAAAGAAGGCGACAAGGACCAGGAATCAAAACAAAAAGGGAGTTAAGTTACTTTATAGTCTCTTCCAAACTGAGTATGAGCTCTGAAAAGATCAAATCCGAAAAAAGTATTGCCCAAGGCGACTTGATAAAAGTGAGAGCAGGAGCACAAATACAACAATTATGGTGTATTTTGTTTATGCTTTAGCGTAACGGCTGTCAAAATCATGGATAACTAATTGACTCTAAAAATTGCTCAAACTTTGCATCATAATCACAATTTTCAACATTTTCAAGCTTACAAATAGGAAATCAGCAATTTCACCTTGTTAAATTCGCCTTGGTATTGCCTCATTTGAAAACCACAGGTCTAAAAAAACACTCTTTATACATATGTATGTATGCGTAAAGTAAATACTCTTCATATGTAAATACTCACAAAGATCATAACTTTCAAGTTGTTTGATATTCTTTTTGCTTAATTATTTACACTTTTTCACTTGAATTGTATTTATGTACATATGTATGTATGTATTTCTAATCAAAACACACACACATTTTGTCGAATATTTTTCATTTATAACTGTTTTTCCATTTATTTAAAATTCTGATTTTTTTATAAATTATTTTTTTGGAATTTGGAATTACAAATTCATACGTTTTTTTATAATCCTTTTGAGCTGCAGTTGTTTCCTCGTTAACCAAACCACGTTTGGCAATACAGTTCTTTAAACACCACAAGAAATAAAGAACACACTTTTACAAATACACTCGTTAACGGTTATTCATAGTTACGCCTTATTTGTTAGCGAAAGAATATTTATAAATTTATTCAAAATGCTTTTGGTACTACAACCGGCGCACGCAGAATAATTAATTAATAAATAACAACAATATTTCCATTCTTTTCTAACGGGTTTTTCTTGGTGTTACTTATAAAAAAAACCTTACGTGCTGCTTCGTGAGCAAGGCGGCGGTGGTTATTTTATTGTATGCACTTCAATACAGGTACATTAGCACAATTACATTAATACACATACATACATATGTGCATATACATATAAAAAGGCACACACCATCACGAGAATGTAGCACCAAATTCCACACCATAACCACTCGCTGCGATCACACCGTCCAGTTTGCAAACGTTCCGTTCCTTCTACAACTTTTGGTCAAGTTAACACAAATACCGATGTAGATATGTATGTATGTAGGCGCTTAGATACATTTCCCTGCCGGAAATTTGGTGTTTGACTACCGATTTTGCTACCGTTTGGCCTACTTTTTTAACAAACTTTAAATTGGTTGCATAAAAATATGTGATTCATTTATTTTTAATTTAATGATTATGAAATCGACCAGCGTACAAAAGTAAAACCCAACTAAGAAACATGCTATAATGTAAAAAACTCGCCGCAATTTATTTTAAATTAGTAAATCATATTATAAATAGGTCATTTATTGTTAATTCCAACAAATTAAACCATTTCCATTTTACCAAAACTTGCAGAGCAAGCAATTGGTATAAATTTATAATAAAAAAAGCAAAAAAGCAAGGCGAATTAACTATCGTAATGGCGAAAAGAACGAATCTTGGCGTTCCCGAATGCCACAGCGCAAGCAAAGAAGAAGAAAAACAGCATCAAAATTAAAATAATTACTTTGTATCAAGAAATTCATATGTGTATAAGCACATTTTTTTGTTAAATTATTTAATTTGGTTTAACTATCTTTTTGTTTACATTTCACTCTTTATTTGGCTTAACGATCGGAAAGAGGATAGAAGAAGAAGAAAACAGCTGTGCGACCAATTCACCTTATCTAAATTCGCCTTGGAAAAAAGTTGCAACAAATGACATAAATATATTTGACAGCGCTTAAACAGTTGTCATTGAGATATTTGACAGCTCAGAAAGTAAATAATTCAATACTGACAATTTACAAAAAAAAAAAAAAACATTTTATATTTAAAATGCCGCAAGGCGAACGCATAAAGATAAATGCAGGACAGTAATTAACGTGTATCTTGTTTATGCTTTAGCGGCTATCAAAATCATGGAAAATTAATTGGCTTTAAACCACAATCACAAACTCCCAGTTCTCAAAATTTTCACACTTGCGAATGGAAAATCAAATGAAACTAATTATAAACCAAAAAAAAAATTTTGACATAAATGAATGAAAAAATTTAGATTCGCTGCCATAGCAATTTTGTAAAATTCGCCTTGAAATGTATGTTTGAACTAAGTATTTGACAGTTTGTTATGTTTGACAGCTCTAATGTAAATCGTTGATAACAATTAAAAATGTTTAAACTCTGTAAAATAAAACTTGGCAACATTGAAGTAAGTGGTTATACCACTTTAATAAAGTAACCACATACTCTCTGCTATTGCATTTAATTGGATAACTTTGTAATTGCTTTCACACACAAATGTTTTGATAAGAGAGCAGAGCACAGCAAAATAGCAAGCAAAGAAGTGGTGAATCGAAGACGGCTAATGAAAAGTAGTCGAGTTGCAGTTTTGTCTAGTTGAAAAATAGTTGATTTGTGACAGTTAGCATCGTTCTCTACAGGGATTTATTCTTATAATGTATGTATGTAAGTATCATAGAGCTGTAGCCAACCAACAATGGCATACCAATATTTATATTATTCGGTTGTGGTGTTGGCGCTAAGAACAGGTTTCTGAATGGTGTAGTATATACATACATACATATATAAATCCAGAAATTTAGTTTAATATATTTACGAACACACACACACACAAATATATATGCAATATATGTATATGTATTAGTATAGGAATTTATTGATAAAAGACCAACATACATATGTACGCAGGCGCATATGTATGTACAAGATAAAATATTTTAAATGAAAGTTTCTCATCTGTTTATATGTTTCAAATGAAAAGAAGTCAGCGATGCATTTAACGATATTGGTTACAAGCTTTTAACTCACAGATGCATATGTATGCACTATATACATATGTATGTATGCATGAGTACCAACTTTACAACTATCTACCATAAATATGCTCCAAATATTCATAAATAATAGAAACAATTAAATGTATGTTCATATATACATACATAACTACACACAACACAATCCAATTGGGTTTACTTAGTATGCGCGCAACCGTTAAAATGAGGATACGTAATTAGATATATTAAACACCGAGATAAATAACTACTTTCAACATACGTATATATGTATGTGCGCCTAAATACACCTGTATGTATGTGTGGTAAAAAAATCAATCTCAATATAAATTAACACTTTGGAATCTTCAGAGAATCACAACAAATTATTTCTGTTTGCACTTTTTCTTTTATTTTTTATTGTAAATTCACCTGTGCACATGAATTAAACATATACATACATTTGTACATATGCATATGTATATTTATTTTATTTATAAGGTTAACCTTAAAACAGTATATAAGCTCTTCACTCAATTCGATATTAACTGCTGCTGACCGCACAAAACCTAGACACAAATACGTTGTGACATGCTGAAACCTCAAGAGATGACTGCTGCAATATAGAACTCCAATCACTCTGCAGACACACAAGACGGCGATCTTCGCAACAGCAAACTATCAGCAGAGCTAATTTTAACATTTAAGACAACATGAAGTGGTAGTGATGTTTACCACTTTGGTTACATACAGCTATGGGCAGAGATTTAGCGCACTTGCTCTAGCACTTTCATTTAAATATAAATAATAATAATGTACAATCAAATATGTTCGTAAATAAGCGTGTATTGACAACGTCTTGGGTGAGATACCCCCTCTGATGACGATCCCCGCAAATGTTTTAGGGATCATGATTTGAGGGCATGTACCTGGAATGTCACTTAATCCCTTAATTGGGAAGATGTCGCTGCTCACCTGGTTGACGTCCTCGCTAAACTAAAGGCTCACATCATCACCTTCTAAGAACTGCGATGGACGAGACAAGGACAGAAACGAGTAGGTCCTTGTGACATTTACTACAGCGGCCATATAAGAAGCGCAAATTTGGCATCGTATTCGTGGTGGGAGAAATACTTCGGTGGGTGGGGGGAGAAATACTTCGTACTGGCATTCACCTCTGTTAATGAACGTCTCGCTACAGTCCGCATCAAAGCGAAATTTTTTAGTATATCGCTAATTTGCGCCCACGCCCCGACGGAAGATAATGATGACCAAGGATGCCTACCTACTAATAAGCGTTACGATTTAGTACTACCGAAGGCTGCTTTAAAATGCGAAAAAAGGTGGTGTATGTCGCTTCTTTCCTGCCGGGGGTTTTTCAGAATTTGGCCTATGGTAAATATCTGGTCAATGGTAGATTTTCCAGGTCTAAAGCCACACTGATATGTTACAATCAGTTCGTTGGTTATGGGTTTGCTAAATCTGATGCACACACCTTGTCAGTGCTTATGGGCGATCAAGTCTCGAACTTTATCATAGTGGGAAGATGAAACATCTATACCATTTCATTCAGTAAGTTTCAGTGCACCCGAATTTTGAGGTCGTGACGGGAGCAACGCTTATAAGTACATTCTAGGCATTCATAGGTGCTTTCTATATGGCCAGAGCGTCCTTCTCTTCCAGCGGGGCGTGTGCTAAGGTCGGCGATATGTTGAGTAACTTCACTTTTATGCACATTGTGGAGAGATGTTTGTTCACCGAGATAAATTATAGTATTCGATGTATAAGTCTCTCTCCCACCACAAAATCAACACCAAGCTTGTCCTCCTTTATATACCCACTGTAATGAAGGTCACAAGGACCTATTCCCTTCCGTCAAACGTCCTGTCCAACGCATTTCCTGGATGGTGGTGTTATCAGCCTTACCCTTTATGTGTTGAAATACATATATTGTTTCCAATGTGTTTTCGATGCCGGTCGCAACAAGGTATAAATTGAAATCGTTACATGCAACCGTTGTTTAAAATTTAATTTTCGTCATGAAGATATTTATCGATAATACTATCGATTAGTGAGCTTATCGAAAATGACTCTATTGATAACGATTGCAATCAGCTGCTAACATAAATTATCTTAAAATATTGGTTTTGGTGAAATTCATGCAAACTACTGTGTTTTGACTAATTTTAAACAATAAGTGATTTGAGGCGAACGCATTCGATGGAAGCTGAACCCGAAAATTGCCCTGGCGTGGGTACAGAAAATGCTGGTAAATCAAGCGCCTGTGCTGGTTGTCCCAATCAACGCATCTGCAGTGATCCCAATTCTAAAACCGTTGATCCTGGTAAAGCACTTGTTGCAAAGTCAATGAGCGAGGTCAAACAGAAACTTTTAGTACTCTCTGGAAAAGGCGGAGTCGGTAAGAGTACAGTGGTTACGTTACTATCTCGATACATGGCACGTGCATATCCTGAACTCAATTTTGGTGTGCTGGATATAGACATTTGCGGACCGTCGCAACCCCGTATGCTTGGTGTTGAAGGTGAAAATGTACACCAATCCGGCTCAGGGTGGTCACCAGTGGGCGTAGATGACAATTTGTGTCTTATGTCTATCGGCTTTTTACTTGGTTCAACAGATGATGCTATAATTTGGCGTGGTCCCAAAAAGAATAGCATGATTCGACAATTTTTAAGTGAAGTAGATTGGGGAGCATTAGATTTGCTAATATTGGACACACCACCAGGAACATCAGATGAACATTTATCGGTTATTTCATATTTGCATGATGACAATTCATCGGATACATTGCACGCCATAATTGTAACAACACCACAGGAAGTATCTTTACTTGACGTGCGAAAGGAGATAAATTTTTGCAAAAAACAAAAGATACCAATTTTGGGAGTAGTAGAGAATATGAGTACTTTTCGTTGCGGACATTGTGGTACAGAGTCTGAAATATTTCCGGCAAAAACAGGCGGCGTTGGAGCAATGTGTGCTGAAATGGAAGTAGCGTATTTGGGCGCTCTACCTCTTGATCCTCAAGTGACAAAAGCTTGTGATAATGGGGATGATATTACCAATATGAAAAATGTTACAACCGATGCTTTGGGTGATATATGTCAAAAAATTTATAGATGTTTTTAATTCCTATTTGTGATACAATTATACGAATGCAAAATGAGTTAAAAAATATTTTTTAAATATATAAAGCTTTGATCGAAATGATGATGTTGAAGGATATATATTTTTTTTTTTTTCAAAAAATCTGGATCAAGATTCAAGCCTTAAAGATAATGGCATATTGCTTCTTTAGTATGGTTTTAAATTGAAAGTCCTGGAGATGGAAATTACCGAGTTATAGCGAGCCGAGTGTTAAGGTTTATATATTCCGACCCTGTAAGTTAATAGCTAAAGTTAAGGTTGTTAAACAACATAAATTAAAAAAAAAAATTGAATACTTTTTAAGTTTTATTTTCTGTTTACGTTCACATCGCCGATTTAACATAAGAGTGCAACAATTATATTTCCATGCAAAAAAGATATAATTTTATCAGATACAAATTTTTAAATTTATCTACTACATACAGATTTAAATGAGTAATCTTTAAATAAGCCAAATTATTGATTTTATTGATATTTGTTTAGGCTTTTCCAAAATTACATATGTAATATTATGTATATAATATATTCAAACCTTTAAATTATTAGATTTTGTCTCGCTCATGCAATGCAGAAAAATCAGGCCAACCGATTTATGGCATTTAGTTTACGAAATCTGTTCATTAATAGAGATATATGGTCGTTAGCTAAAGTGTTACGATTTTAAATTTTATCAAAATTGTGGATTTTGTATAAACTTCTGATAACATATTCCTGCATTTACCTACGAATTGTTGGTATAGTAACTTTTATATGTTCTGCAATATTTAAAGGTTTGGAATATGGTAATAATTTTGTCAAAATGTTATTAAAAAAAATTACAACAAAGCCGTAAATGCAAATATTTAAAAAAAGGACCAGTGTCTCAACCAGTTTCTCTTCTTTCGTTATTAATTTCCGTTTTTAATGGTGTTAACCGAATATTTCGAGTATACGACGTTAATAGCATGAAACAATAAAAACAAAACTGGTCAAACGCCAAGCGCAACTCGTTTGATCATCTCAAGAGATTACTTTTTGAGAAGGCGGCAGCGGTTTCTTAAAGAATGGATCATTAATACTGTTGTTGGTGTCAGAGGATATAGTGGAACGACTTGTGCCATCTTCAGCTAGATCCTTTTGTAGCATTTGCGATAGAGCAGTACTCTCGCAGGGTGGCGCAAACGTGGTATCGCATCCTTGTGAAAGCGGTACCATTAAGGTCTCCCGATTTTCCGGCGGAGGCGCATTTTCTGAATCTTCCAACAATGGAGTCAATGTTACACCCTGTGCAACCTTATCCTTAAGTTTGTCAAATAATGAAACTGTATCACTTTGAGTCTGGGTTTGAGTTTGTGTTTGTATTTGTGTGAGTGGCAATGGCGGCGGCACATTTTTAATAGTCACCGAATCGGTACAATCCTTTACCTTGTATATGCCTACAATGTAGTCAGATAACTCAAACATATTGGAACGTAGGGAAATGATGATGAACTGGGCATTTTTGGTTCGCTCCTGTAATCGGCAATTAATAAAAATATAAATTAGAATACAAAACGTTTAAAACAAAAATTTACCTTTATGTAATGTGCGACAATTGAAATATTCTTAAAGTCAAGAGCAGCATCTATTTCATCCATAAAGTAAAGTGGCGAGGGCTTATAGTAATGCAATGCAAATACGAGCGCTAATGAGGACAGTGTTTTCTCACCACCAGATAAATTAGAAATATTCTTCCACGTTTTCTTCGGCGGTCGCACACTAAAACTGACACCCTCTGTAAAGGGATCCATTGAATCGACAAGTTCCAATTCGGCGTCACCTCCTTGCGTAATCATTTGGTACATTTCCTTAAGCTTACGTGTAATAATTTTGAAACCTTGCATAAATTCATTATATCTTTTTTTACGCAAATCATCATAGAGCTGTCGCATTTCGTTACGCTTTGATGTTATGTCCTCCAGTACTTTTACTCGCTCCAAATACACATTTCGCTTGTCGATGTATTCATCGATACAAGATAGATTGGGCTTTTTCTTTAACAATTCTTCTTGCACACTTTCTTTATATTGAATATCTTGTAGCGTGTGGGCGGCAAGTTCTTCTTCGGTGTACGTTTTCAAAGGCTGTTCAGGTTCTTGATCTCCAGGAATCACATGCAACCTAAGTGGTTTAAGTTGATCACGCCAATGAGGGATTTGTGATTTAACTTCGTTTATTTTAGCATTGACAGTTTGAAGTTTTTGATCGATTTCTACGCGTTTTAGTGTACACTCGCCTATGGAAAAGCAAAGTTAAATTAAATTTAAATATTTTATATAATAATATTTAGCAAAGACTTGTAAAAGCTAATTGAGTTAATATTTAACTAAACTCTGTTGTACTAGTAGCAGTTTTAACCAAACTTTACCTCAATATATGTAGTTAATTAAAAAGTATACACACCTTCTTTCTTCTGCAACGCTGTAATTTCCTTTTGTATACCCGACGATTCGCTCTTGGCATTTTCGATGGCGTTCTGAGCTTCTTCGATTTCCTTAACCAACTGCGCTGTTTCATCATCATATTGCTGTCTCTTTGTACTCATTGAGACCAGCTCATCCTGAGCCTTCAATATATCCTCATTCAATTGTTCGATTTGCTTTTCCATCTTTGTAACATTACGTTCGGATGTTGTTACCTCAACTTTTAATTTGGATATATTATTATTCAGCTTCTTAAGTTGTGTACCCAAATTATTGATCTTAGTCTGTACCGATTTTACTTTATCTCCATGTACGCTATCAATTTCTGATTTAACGTCAGCAATTTTCTTTGCTACTATGTCCGCTTCCTCCTCCGACGAGCTTAGCTTCTTTCGTTTTTTTGCTATCTCAGTCTCGATATCTTTTACTTTTGCTGCATCAGTAGTAGTACGTTCCATACGCTTTTTTTGAGCCTCTAACTGTTTAAAAATTCGTGGCAATTGTTCTTCCAAGCTTTTGATAGTTATACCTAACTTTTGTATTTCTGATTCATTTTTTTGCTTACTTATATTTAGTTGATACACTTCTCTCTCTAAATGCCCCTGCTGTTCTTGGTTATAATTTATTTGAGATTGCAATTCTTCAGCTTTAACTTGCATATCTTCCAAAGCTTTCTGAGATATCATAGACGAATCGGCAGATTGTTTGGTTTTTGTTTGTACCTTAGTACCCATTTTTCCGCGTATTTGAGTACGACCACCACCAGACATGGTACCGGATGTTTCAATGACATCACCGTTTAACGTTACAACTCGATATCTTCGTGCACCGTAAGCGATACGTGAGCCTTGTTCCAAATCGTTTGCAACTAAGGTGTTGCGAAGTGCGAAATAGAAAGCTGGTAAAACTCGTTCGTCCTCAACGCGTACTAAATCGTATAGACGTGGTGCATTTTCTGGACTAAAGAGAAAGAATTACAATATCTTTAACATACTTAGAATAAAAATTGTAATCCTTACGTTTGTATTCGACCCGATTGGTTAGCCAAATGATTTACTTTTTCAAGCGCAATAAATGTAGCACGTCCGATATCGTACCGCTTGAGTTGCTCAATACATTCTTGGGCAGTATTAACCGTATCTACTATAATATCATCCAAGCGTCCGCAAGCAGTTGAGATTGCTACATCGTATTTACTGTCAATGGCGCCCAAATCGCCCTATTAATTAAAAAGAAAAATTGTTGGATATTTTTTTTTAATATATGAAGTTTATATGTACTCACCAATCTTCCTAAAATACCCGGAAGTTTGCCTTCGTTTTTCTGTCTCATTAGAAAGTCCAATACTTTATTGTTTGATCGTGATGTTTGCAAACTAACACTTTTTTCGTTTATCTGTAGGGGAATTTTGATAAATTAAACTAACTTTCATCATATGGTTTTCATAATACCTCAGCTTTTAGAGTCATTAGCTGACCACGCAGTTTTTGTTCTTCCACCTGTAATTTTTGCATTTGTTGCTTCTTGACTTCAATTTCTTTTTGTATTTCGGGTAAACGACATTTCATTTCCTCTACACCTTTGCGTTTCTCAATCAAATTACTCTCCGACTCCTCATATGACGTCTTCAAGGATCCATATTTGCGCGTTTCGGTCGTTTCATCATGTTTAAGAATTTTCAATTCGGATTCAGACAATGCTAAGGCTGCTTTTGCCTCATCCACATGTTTTTTTAACTCCACCAATTCGGTTTCAAGTTTCTCACGTTTTTCAATTAGTGGTTTAGTTACTGCTTCTAAGGACACATAATTATTTGAAAGTTCTTCTTCCATTGCTGATTTATCTTTAGTTAGTCTTTCTATTTTCTTTTGACACTCCACTATTTCTTTTTCATTCTTCTCGGGTATTTTTTTTAGTTCAACCAATTCATTTTTAAGTTTTTCCATTTGTGTTTTATGTTGTTTTCGTCTTTTATTAGTCATATCCATCGTCTGTTGAACTTCAGTAAAATTTTTGTGAGCAGATTCCCATTTTTTTTCTATATCTTCCTTCTTTTTTCGCAATGCATCGAATTGGCTGTGAAAAATATTAAATATATATATTAATTTTTAAAATTTGGCATTGATAATTTAGCACTTACGCCATTTCTTCGCGCACCAATTTTTCTTTCTCCACCCGTTCCTGTTTGAGTTTTTCCGTCGCTTCATCATGTTCCTTTAATACTGCACTAATTGTTTCGTGCTCTGTTTTATATTCCTCTAGTTTTTTATTTTTTTCACTAAGGTACTTTTGTATGCGTAAATTTTTTGTGCGTGTATTTTCATTTTCTCGACGAAGATAATCGATTGCTTCATTATAAGGTTGTTCCAAGTCTTTCATTTCCCGTTCTGCTAACTTGCAGCGATTATGTTTTTGAGTACGCTCTTCCGTTAGTTGCTCAACACGCTCGTTGATTTTGACAAGTGGTTCTTTATATCTCGTCGTTCCAACAATGTCCTCCATATATTCCAACATTCCACATTCATTTTCCGTTAGACCTTTCGGTTTCATCATTGCAATTGACTCAACTTCGCCCTATTATTGTTTTTATATAGTATATATAAAATGTTTTTAGTAATATATAAGTGCATATGTTTATTTTTAGCTAACCTGTAATATTAGAAATCTATTATGATCCAAATCGACGTGATGTTTTTTTAAAAGTTTAGCAACTTCTTTAAATTGTACACGACGACCATTAATGGTATAATATGACGAGTTATCCCGGAAAGCCGTACGCTCGACTACGATATCACTGTCCGGTATTTCCTCACATGTGCCATCTTCTTTATCTAATATTTGTCGAAAATGCACCGCTACAGAGCACATAGACATATTCGGATATTTAGCGGAATTATGAAGCAAAGTGGAAATTTTTTTACACCGTATCTTATTAGCGCGATATCCGAACACAAACAACATAGAATCGATGACATTGCTCTTACCACTACCATTGGGCCCAATAATAGCTGTAAAACACTAAAGGGAAATTTATTATTAAAAAATGTAGCGATATAATTCCTTAGAATTAACTTACATGATGGAATGGACCAAGCACTACTGTACCAGCGTAACTTTTGAAGTTTTTGTTTTCTATTTTTTTAATGATCAAACGTGGTCCTTTACTTTCCGTAGAACAATGTGGTGGCACAGGAGGCGGAATGTAGATGTCACCAATTCGTGTACCTCCATCTTCATCGTCAGAAATGTTCGCTTCATCAAAACCTTGTTGCTCTACACTTTCTGGTTCTTTGTCGGGCCGAGTTGGTCCAGCATTGAACGTATTGGTTTTGCCTGAACTTGTCAAAGTCAATTCTGTTTGTCCGCTTCTTCTTCGCTTCTCTGGTGTTGTTTGTTTCTGATGTCCCACTATGGACTTCCGTTTGGACGATGACATTGCCGCTATTAGCGCGAATAGTCAGCGTGTTTTCTGTATCAAATATTGAATGCTTGTTCCCCGAATACCTCTATACTAGGAAGATACAATTTCCATATTTACAATTATCGTTTTTTATTTAATTACTATCTGTATTTACCACTTTTTAATAAAAATTAATATTGTAGTTGGCGCCCGAAGTAAAATGAAAACAAACATTTATGGCTTGTCAATCTCGTAAGCGTAAGCGTCGTAACGATTTTCACTTGAAATGTGCTGAATACAGAGTTGCACTTTTAAGTATTTTCAGCTGATTTACGGAGTAAACACATGGCTAACGACAGCCTTACGACTAATTTAAGTGAGATATTTTTGCCATATTATTTTATTATAATATTTATTATAATTTTTTTTGTTCTAGTTTTTCCGCCTCTTTGCACTTTTTGATTTGGACAAAACTTTATGTATATAATGACGACAAGGTATAACCAAAACCAATATGGTAAAATAAAACTGATAAATGTCTGATCCCGATTAAACGGTATGTTTTGCTATTGAGAACTTTTCAGAAATAATGAGCAAGAAAGCTGCGGTTTCCTAGAGAACCCAACTTGTGCATGACCAACACTAATAAGATCAGAAGGAATCTTTGAAAGCGGTGTTTTGGTCGTTCACCTAACATACATGATTCTTTGTTCACAATACTCGGCAATGAAAATACTTATCCCAATATGATGGGGGCGTTCCCCATATTCTGAAGAAACCGATGCATGCCATATTTGATTAGTTTAGCCGGTAATCTATCGTATCTCGAAAATTTGTTATTCTTTAAGGGGTCATTTGCTATTGGACTTTCGCAATGGTGGGCCATAGAACGTCTGAATCGTCGTAATCAGTTATGGGTTCAGAAACACCATCTTAGGGTGTTGCCTTTTCACTGCAATTAATTAGGTTTGGGAAGACTTCCTCCATATGCAATATGTTGGTTCCTACATAAGTAAGTATGACTGGGTTTTAAAACTGTCTAAAAGCTACCTAATTTTCGAGGATTTTTTTGTCATTTCCGTTGTTGTTCGTTGCTTCAAGCTCTTCTAACTCACGTATTCCCATACGAAATACCATGCGGTTGATGGCAATGTTGTGAGATAGGCAATACACTTTTTCTAGACACTTTCGAAACCCTTTCGCTTCTTTGGTGGTGGTACGAAGGGAGCACAATCTTCACAGCGCGTACATAAACGTGCGTATTTTGGCTGCACTCACTTTTAAAATACTGGAGACATGTTATCCGTCTAGCACAACATGATCGGATTTGACTTCGCACCATTTGATTAGGCGACTGTCAAGCGGCTTGATAGATTTTTTTATATTGGAATCTGGTATTACAGGCTCCAAAGAAAACGGTCACCCTCAGACCATTTGCAGAGAGTAGAAGATACTTTATTTACCCAGCCTGACGTTAAAATCGCCAAACAGGTCTTTAGACATACGAACTTATGTATCTGTGTACCAAAAAGTTATACTGAAGGCAGAATTATAATAAACTTTAGGTCCTCCCATTTGTTGGAAAACATTAAGACGCATACCACAATTGGTCGGTTATAAAGCGTCAATTATATATCTCACGTTAATCGGCGCAGCTTGTGGGGTCCCCCCGTTTGTGGATTGTGCAAAGCGCTCACCCAGCCAGTTCTTCGCCACCTTAGATTAGCTCCAGTAAAGATTCCACTCTACCTCATAAAGTAAAGTCGATGGTTACCACGTGCCTATTTATATTCTTTAGATGATTACCCATTTGCCAGTGTAGAACATAATTTAATGGTTTATAAATTATTAAAAATGGAATGATTTTTCCAATTTTTATTACATTTTATTACCCAAAACCATTTACCAAAAAAGTTCGGTAGATAAACTATAATCGCATTGATTTTTTTTTCGTTTTTTTTGTAAATATTCACTTTTAGTTTGATAAATTTAAATTGCATATCTTATATTTTCACAAAATGATTTTTGTTTTGTATCTGTTTTAATGCAAATGTATTTACAATGTTTACTGTTTTTTTTTTATTTCGTATAATTTATGGGCAAAGAATATGTTTTGCAGCATGTTTGAGATACATATTTACCGCAAAACAAAAACGGGCAAAAAATAAATACATACATATGTACTCGTATACATAAAAAATATTAAAATTTGTATATATGTATAAATGTAACACCTACTTATATAAAGAGAAATATAATTTATATATATACATATACGTACATTTTTTTGTTAGGTATAAAGTCAACTTAGAACACAATTATTTAATATACTCAAATGAATATATAGAAGGTATTTTACATGTGATTCACATCATCGACATTGTCGCTTAGCGCCCACACAGAGCATTTACTGCAAACATGTACATATATATGTATGTACATACCAGTATGTAGGTCGTCGTGAAGATTAGGTGAAAATGCTACTCTTTCGCGGTTACACTACACTTTCTCAGCTACTGTACTTTAATAATTGGCCGCACATGGCGATTAATCTCACAGGGGATTCGAACCAGAGGGATCCTGTGAAGTGTCATCGCATTTTAAAGAGCTGCTCTTCTGTGAAACTCGTAGGGATGTACTACGTATTAGTTCTATACGTTGTGGCATCTGTATATATTAAAGTAAAAGCACATACAAAAGATATAAATAAATACATATTTCAATTAAATACATACATAACTAGTTCATATATAAATATTTACAATACAATAGTATTTACCGAATTTTCCGACATCTTGGAAGCTGTTCCGGAATTGTTGAAGCTGCTGACGTAAACGAATATACATATGTATGTATGTTATGTGTAGGAAAAGTGAAGTAATCATTAAATTAAATATTTTAATTTTAATTACCTGTAGCTACACATCTTAATTCTCTCTAATTCATGTTGCAGCGCACAGTAGTCTCCATGCAGACTTCGATACTGCTCTAAGAATTTTTGTTTTTCCTCCAGTAAAAGTCTTAAAAAATAGAATAAATGACGATTAATTTTTTTCAATTTCATCGTCTATTTTTTTGTTTTGTTTAATATGTCGTATTTCATCTATGGTGAGCGGTGTGGGATTAGATCCTTGCCGCATGGAAATAACAATATATCCGTTAAGGTGAGAAATAGTAACCTCACCACCTGATCTAATTTAAAATAGGAGAGGGATTAGCTCCCCACCTTCCCCTGGTGCCTAAAACACTGGAGCAGTATAGTACAAAATGCAAAAAATTCGTCAAAAAATCATCTAAGAACAAGGAATTTGGTGTTATAAATTCGTATTTACAAATAAATATTATCGCCTAAAATCATACAAATCCGAGGACTATATCATATAGACCCCGTAAAACAGGTCTGGTTAGATGTGAAAATTTACACATTGATACGGAAAATCATGGAAATTGGAGGACTATATCATATACATAAATATATGGTCTTCAAAGGTATATAGAATTCGAAGACAACTCTTGATTCTTGTTCTATCTGCATATGTGTATGGATTCCCTATTCAACTCTTAGTATCTCCCTCATGAGGTCAGCCGCAACGTTGCGGGCAGTCTTTTCAACGTACCAACTCTTTTTAAGACCTTGTGGGAAACCGATAGCTTAATTAGCGCCTGTGTGCAAAGTGCTCGAATAGGCATCCCACAGTCCCTTATACTAAAAATAAGTAATAGGGTATAATCTTGCAATGGTACAGCATACCCAAAAGCAGAATATTTTCTATTCAAGATGTCTAAATTTGGCCACCAACAAAGGAGCATCGATTTCAAAAGCAACGGGAAACTCGGTATACCAATCTTTTCGACGTCGCTCTATACTTTACAAGCTGTGAGCTGTCGAAACGTCATTCGTTGTTTAAACGTTCTAATTTATTTAAATGAGAAGGGTAGAAGGAGACTATCCGATTAAGGGAGGAACTGAAGAAAACGGCTAATTGTTAAAAGCAGGGTTGCTTTGCCAATTATCGACTATTGAGATTTGTCATATCTTACTTTATGTGTTCCTCATATTGCTTGAAACTCGCTCTGGTAGCATCATCGGCTTTCAGCTGTGCCTCCTTCCATTTCCTAAAGGAATCAATAACCTTTTCATTCTGCTTACGAAGGTCGCACTGTTTTCTTTAAATGGAAAGTAAAAATATTTTGATTATTACAAAATCCCATCAAATAATTAATGATTTTGTATACCTATATTCATTTTCGAGTTGCTTGTAGTCATCACAGAGTTTATTGAACTGACGTTTTAGTTCGTTGTTCGCCTCTTGAAGTCTTTTTGTGCAGTCTTTTTGCGTGGACTCACTACGCTGCATGATACGCTGCTGTTCCTTCATTACATCGTGCGCCGTATATAATTCTTTTTCGATCTTCATTAACTGATCCGTAAGACATCGTTCTTTGTTTAATAATGTCGCCTCCTTTTCTTTTAAGGCTAGCACTTCATCTCTTAAGAGATTACGCTGAAAAAATTATTGGTACGCAAATTAGTGAATTGAATTGTGTGAAACTATACAAATCATACTTCCATGTTATGCTCCTCTTGACGCTTGTCCATTAGTGCCAAACGATCTTGTAGACAATTCATTTGTGTACATGCAGCTCGTAACTGCTTCGCCTGGTCCTCGTAATTTCGTTCCAGTTCCTCGTATTTTTTACAAATATCGCTTCGACAATCATTTTGAGACTTCAATAATGCATTTAACCGATGCATTTGCACGCTGAGATCACCTAGAACAAATGAAATACAAAAGAAATACTTTTAGTAGTGAATGCACATCTTTTTTAAAGTGACACAATGTGATCGCGCCGTCAACTACTTTTTCGAACTCAAATGTTGCCTCATCTTACCCCAGTTAAAGTTTTCCTAAGAAATATAAGTCCTCCACTGAACCTAATGGTATATCAGTCAGAAGCAATAATAAAACCACTGCTCGCTTACACTATATTCCAAAATTATGCTGGACTGTCGCTGATCTCTACATGAGATGGCAAAATAGAACAAACTGTCTGTCACGTGGGTCCTGGGTCATAAGGGCATCGAGGGAAACTGTAAGGTGGATGAACTTACTAGGCAAGGTACGACCAAGCAGATTTTTTTCGATAAAGCATTGGTATGGCCTTTGCCACTTGCCAGCTGTTTCTCAAGGAGTTTACATATGGTGAAAACGAAACTACATCCTAAGGTAAACCTGACCAAAATGAAAGATCACGAGATGTACACTACTTAAAAAGGGGTATGCCCAAAGTAATGAGTCCTGATAGGCCATTGTCTGATAGGATGACATGCAGAGAAACTAGGAGTTACCTATAGAAAAAGATGCAAGGATGACGAGAAGGAGAAAACGATCACCCATCTTCTATGTTCTGGGTAGTGCTAGGTTTCGAAATCTTGGGACCTTATTGCTGGATGGTCAACCGAAGATAGCCGACCTTAAAGTCATGGAGTCAATTGGGGCCATTAGAGATTCGAAATGGTTGAATAGCGAGCCTAATTAGTTTTTGTGGCATCACAGTGGGTATTATTCAGGTCTAGGTGTAATCGATGCGATAGTCATCACAACCTAAAATTACCTAACCTGCAGCATTTCTTATTCGTGTTGAAATCCACTTATTTTTTGTATTCCTTTTTTTGAATCTTTCCCCATGGGAGACTATAACTCAAGCAATTATATCCGCCCTGCTGTAATGGGAAAGAAGATTGGACGATGACGACATTCGATTTAGCCGTCATGTAAAGTTGTTGAGAGATTTAAGAGATTTGTCGATTTAACATTGAGCTTTACGAAATATGCGATGACATTGACATAGTTCAACGAACTCGATTTTTTTCGTCCAACCAGCCGACGGAAGCAGGACAAGAAAAAGACGACCACTCCATTGGAATGACCAGACGGAGTAGGAAGTAGCCTAACTTAGTGCCCAATTGGTGTCGAACTGCCAAAATAAGAAACGACTGATCTACTACTGTTTACTCGGCCATCACAGTGAAAGATAGAAAGTGTTTTCGAAGTTGAATGAACTCACTTTCCTCACCTAATTGGCGAAATTATAACACTAAATGCCATAACTAATACAGATTAAATGTCATGACTTTAGGTTGATAAACAAATTTAATGTTATTTACTAACCATGCTTTCGTTTGCTTTCATTCAATTCCTCGTTAAGTTTTCTTGTTTCACAAAGCAGAAAACGCTCCTGTTTTTGACTGCGCTCTAATTCATCCATAAGCGATTCCACTTTTTTATTGGCTTGTTCCAACTTTTGAGATATCTCCCTTATCTCATTATCTTTTGCTTGCAAACAGCATTCATTGGTGCGATGTTGGTGTTGTTGTTGCTCACATTGTAATTTCTCCAACATATTATTTAGTTTACCTATGTGTTGCTCCTTTTCCAAAATCGTGCACTGCAAATGTTGCACTTGACAGCGTAGATTTTCATTCTGTAAAGGAGAGAGTAATGCATGTTTAGTTCATGTGTTCAAAATTATTGGATCGGATTTTTCCGGACACTTTGACTTAGTTCGTAACAATGTTTATGGCTGTCGTGTGATACTTGTTCCAGTGCGTGTTGTAATATGTCATTTTGAGATTCCAAGATTTTCAGTGTAGACTCGAGCTTTGCGCCACCAATCTCATCATGCGTGGAGGGTTCAGAAAACTCTTTCTGTACCATAGCTACTTGCTGGGAGAGGGACGTGAGTTCGTTTTTCAATTCGTTCACAATGTTCAAATAACTGTCATATGCTGAAAGCACATGTGTTCTGTCCCATATTTGAAAAGGTTTTTCAAATTGTCTTCCGTGTGGATGATCGTCTGACTTGGGAAGAAAGAGATAACTAAAAGACTGTTGCTACTGCTCATGTACACGTAGTAAGCAAAACCTTACCATTTTGTCCATCGTTACACGTATATGAAGACATTTTTGTTGTATATAGGTGTTTGGCAATTAATTAATATCTAACCGTAACCGGAAATTCTCGATAGCAATGCATATTCGGAATTTATTTCATTTATTTCTTTAATATTTTTGGCTTGACATACTCGTATAATGTATAAATATTCATTCAAAATTTAGGAGTCTATCAAAAAAAATAATTTTTGATGGTTTGACTTTTTATATGTTTGTAGACAATTTCATTTCTAAAAGTAAATGCTTTTGCATTATTTACGACGCATAATGGAGACAAAGTGCTCAAGACAAAAAATATAAGATCACTTTCTTTTAAAAAAATTTACAAAAGTAAATATGCAATTTCTTGTATTTTTTTTAATAAATATTATTATAATAATATATTGCGTGTCTTCGCAGATAAGCCCGGGACGACTCACGCTTTGGAAAATAATATTCGGCGCTTTATTAGCGACACGACTCCAATTGCTGCAAAAAGAGGTCGAAAATTGAGCCTCTCGGCTGAAATTTATTCGATCGCGACGCGGTGGCCACTTGCGCGAAATCGTTTTTAAAACATAATGGAAAACCTTTATATTTATAATAAAGCTAAATTCTTGACCATAACATCAAATTGTTTCCGTTTTTTTCTTTCTTGAAAATCGCATATATAAAAACTATGGTTTAAAAATTTAAAAAACACATGTTTTTAAAGAATATTAAACTAAAAAGTTGAAAATAAATTTGGAAATAAGCTTAAGACAATAGTATGTAAAAACTACTTGTATAATTGAGAGGGGCGCGTTGTGCCATAATTTTCGTATATCGAGCGCCCCACGCTTTTCTCTCAATTATACAAGTATTTTTTAAATTTATATACTATTGTCTTATGTTTATTTCTAAAATTATTTTCAACTTTTTAGTTTAATATTCTTTAAAAGCGTGTTTTTTTAGTTTTTTTAAACTATATTTATTTGATATATTTTTCTAATTAACTCTATTTTGTTTTTTTTTTTTAATTTTATTTTATTTTGTTTTAATATTTCTTACTTTTCATAATAGTTTATTTTTTTTTTATTTTAATTCATGCTATTTTATTTTTAGTTTATTTTGATTGATTTTAGTTTTACTTTCTTAAGTCAATATAAATTATTTAAGGAGTAAGGCCACTGTAGATGCATTAGAAAAATTTTTTTTTTATTGGCTAAAAATATTCTTTGGACTTCTAGAATAAGGAACAAAAGGTCTTACCGAGCGCACCGGGCTGCTCCGATATATATTTTGTATATCTCAAAACTTTAAATGCATTTTTCTTGAATCACGTTTTTCGAAGTTGGCCCGCAACATAACTCAAAAAATTTTCAATTGGCTTTTTTCTTAGACCTTTTTAATATTATTTCAAAGAGAACGACGTACGGGATTTTACCATAGATAACCTAATTTAAACAATAGTTATAAACAATTAGGTGCCGTTTTTTGGTCGAAAAGGAGTTTTTTCTCAAATGCTTCCAAATTTCACAAAAATCAATATTTTTTAAAATTTTTACATCATTCTCTAGCTATTCTCATTTAGATTAACAAAAAATTTTTTATTTTGTTGCAGATACTATATTGCACCCTTTGTGCTGCAAGGCGCGGAGCTCTTAGAAGAAAAACCACTTTACAAAAGTATCCATAGTTTCGCAATTTTAAAATATTTGTTTGTTGTAAATTAAATTTTTTTCTATTTAAATACGAGACTAATAAGATATCAAAACATGATATTGCCTTTCTTTCCACAAAAAAAAATGTGTTTTTTTTGGCGTTTACATTGGCCTTACCCCTTGATTTAATTTCATTTTTTCATTACAGTTTTATTAATCTTATTTATTATATTTCATCTGATTTTGATGTAGGATTTGTTTTCAGTTTCTCCTTTGGACTAATTAATTTCAACTTGGCGACATCTACACGTACATGCAGTTTCTTTGAAATACTGAATGCACTATACATATCACACTGTTTCTTGGAGTATTTTGTTAATTGCAACGTCACGATGAAGTGAAGCCCATAAGAGCGTGTTAAAAACAAACACCATTTATATAAGAATAAATGCATGTTTATGGTTTTATCTTATATGTACAATACATAGCATATTTAAATTTATGTAGATGGTTTATAAGAAATTTGTCAGAATTCTGATAAGAGGGCGAGAACCCTACCTGGAAAAAGGGGGTGCGATACCCATCATTTTCATATTTAGGTATACTTAAATATAAATATACTGTACTTGTGTTTGTGACTAAATTCCTCCTAAACAGCTCAACCGATTTAGTAGCTCCAGAAAACTCGATAATAGTAAAATTGGTAATACAGCAGAGTTGCCGCCTGTTTTAAAGTTTTTTAAAAATCTTCTGAAAGTGTATATATGACTGAAGTCATTCCAAATGATTGACCCTGTTTTGAAGAAACTTTCTGATTGTGTTAAAGTCGACTCAAAAAACATTTAGAATCCATTTCGTGATTTTAAAAGTACAGGACTGTATTTTGACATCTGTTAAACTTAACTATCAAACCAAACTTGTTTTGTTTTATTTAAAACGCATATATAAAAATGGATCGCTTAACAACCGTACGACGCACAATGGGGTAAAATGTGTCGATTTTGGAGATTAATTCCAAAATCAAATTTCAAGGTACAATTTTGGTACCAAAAGAAAGTAGATAAACTTCTCTATCACTAGCTAAACAAATATTTGGCAAAAAATTTACAGCTTTCTTGCAATACACACAGTGATATACATAATTTTTTTCAAATTTTCAAAGTTATTTATTATTTTAACCGGGAAAATCTAGCAAAAATTGTAATGGAGCTTTCTTGTTCAGGTAATGTAGTAAATTCAAAGTGATTCCAATTGTTTGTTACGTGGAAGTTTTGGCCTTACATGCAGATACACGTACATATATAGTTGTGAGTTAAGCGGCATAAAGTAAAAACTTTGCTTCATTTCTATAATCTATGGCTATTGTAGTTTCTTTTTGTTCGAAAGAGTTCGTATACAATAGAAATACAAAATCTCATTAGTTCGGTTCTAAATACCTTAAGGAAACAATAATTTGAAAGTTGAACACAATTTAATTTTATCTGTGGTTGATGAAAAAGTATGACACGTATTAGCAGAAATAACATGTACACAAAAATGGTATTTATGTGGAGCTAGCTCGAAACATTTTAATAAAACTGATGAAATGGTTAAGAAAAATGTAAAAACAGAAGATTTTCAATTTGGTCTTCCGATACTTTACGGGTGGATTAGGTTCTTTGAATGTCTGCTCCACTTAACGTATAAATTGTGCGTAAGAAAGTAGCAAGCTCGAACAGTAACAGTAACTAAAACTGGCTTTGGGAATTCTAATGATGGCAATACTTCTGGGCATTTCTTTTAAAATCCCGAGATGTCAGCAGCAATCCCTAAAGTTTATATAAACTTGATAAAAATAGATGCATACAATACTCGTAGTTGTTTCTAGTGACTACGCTTTAAATACGGAAAATATTTCGTTGAAAGTTATCCTTGGTATAGCATGCCTCCAGATGCCCTGTTGCCAATCGGACAATTATCAGAAGAAGCTCAGGAAGCTGGAAACAAGATTTTAAAACTTTAAGAGAACATTTTTCTCGCAAATATAGCAGAAAAAAGCAAATGAAGACATATTCAACAGACTTTTAATCAGTTCTGACTCCGTTATATCTACCAGAAGAAAATTACCACACAAAAAAGTGGTGGAGAGTGGCAATAATAATGGAGTTGATGATGATGAAGGCGATGATGACAATTCAAGCGAAGGTGATTATGATCACGATTATGGTGATGAAAAAGCAGTTTATATATTTAAAAACAAAATTTAACCTTAAATAAATAAAAATTGTTGAAAACCGATGTTCACCATATTTTTTTTTTATGATTTATAAAAAAAAAATCATTCAAATGACTCTAAATGTATTATTATATTTTTTTACTTCTTTATGATTAATTAACTAAAAAATAATAATTTTCCAGTAACTAGAAGGCTTGTGGGAATTAATCTCCATTTTAAGCACAATTTACCCCATTGTGCGACGAGTCAAAATTGATAAAAACTTTCTACAAAAATGGTGATTCAAACGTGGCCACTTTCGTGCTTTAAGAGGAGATTATGGTGCATATATAATCGTCCAACTACTAAGACAATTGGTAAAACTTTAGAGAAATTTTGAAGAACTGGAGCCAGCTGACCTTTCACAAAGCCATACATACGTTTATTAGGTGTTTGAACAATTGGCGATGTCGATTGGCCACCAAAATCGTGAGATTTGACGCCGTTGGACTTTAAACGTTTAATTTTAAAAACCATGTTTATGCGGAAAAACCTTTAACTCTTGAGCATTTGAAAACTTTCGACAAGTTATTAATGAAATATCGTCCAATATGTGGCAAAAAGTAATAAAAAATTACCTCAAGCGGAATGCAGTTTGCAAAAATTCGTTCGGCGGCCATTTGAATGATGTAGTTTTTCACATACATATAATGCCAAGATAGCCGAGTGGTTAGCACTGCGTACTAACATTCGGAAGGCTCGGGTTCAAATCCCTTTACCACCAACATCTAAAAGTTATGGAAAATTAATTGAAATAAAGGCTCCTCGTAAAAAAACCATCAGCCGTTCGGAGGCGACTTAGTATAAACTTTAGGTCTCTCCGTTTGTTGGAAAACATCAAGACGCAAAACCACAAATTGGGGGAGCAGCTCGGTCGAAAATCGCTTCAGCGATTACAAAGCGCCAATTATGTATATATACATATATGCTATATATACGAGTATAATGCCCACATTCAAAATTTATAATAGAAAAGCATTGTCATAAAAAAAAATATTTTAAATGTCTTTTATTTATTTTTGGGTTTTCATTT
This sequence comes from Ceratitis rosa, assembly GCA_037013455.1. Classification (NCBI taxonomy): domain Eukaryota; kingdom Metazoa; phylum Arthropoda; class Insecta; order Diptera; family Tephritidae; genus Ceratitis; species Ceratitis rosa. Next base: position 50,638 of record JAWMAG010000415.1, on the reverse strand, counting down.
AAATGGAACTGTTTCAGACCATATATTTTTTGGAAATAGTGAAAAAATTACAACAATAGCTTTGGACGGTAGAAGTTATAGCTGCTATTTCGGAAACCACCACGTTTCCTCATCAGACTTCTTTTTCCAGACACCTTTTGTTCGAATGGAATTCGAACTTGGGATGCCCACAGCACGAGCCAATGGTAATCCCATTAAGCTACATGTGTGCCGCTTTCACATATTGTTGTTTTTCACTTTTTTCCTTTTACCTACATATCCACGATCAAGTGCTCAGATATTCTGTAGCTGTAAACTTGACGCGATGTAGTTGTTTTTGCGAAGAATTTACCAACAGATATTTTAAAGCAACGCCTTTTTTATTATTGGAAAATTTCATTCGCACGGCAAGGCTCTTCCGTAATTCCTAGATGCTTTTTCAGGTCATTATTGTGTTGAATTGTTTTTGGGTTTTCATTTAAATGGAACTGTTTCAGACCATATATTTTTTGGAAATAGTGAAAAAATTACAACAATAGCTTTGGACGGTAGAAGTTATAGCTGCTATTTCGGAAACCACCACGTTTCCTCATCAGACTTCTTTTTCCAGACACCTTTTGTTCGAATGGAATTCGAACTTGGGATGCCCACAGCACGAGCCAATGGTAATCCCATTAAGCTACATGTGTGCCGCTTTCACATTTGGCTCGTGCTGTGGGCATCCCAAGTTCGAAATCCATTCGAACAAAAGGTGTCTGGAAAAAGAAGTCTGATGAGGAAACGTGGTGGTTTCCGAAATAGCAGCTATAACTTCTACCGTCCAAAGCTATTGTTGTAATTTTTTCACTATTTCCAAAAAATATATGGTCTGAAACAGTTCCTTTTAAATGAAAACCCAAAAACAATTCAACACAATAATGACCTGAAAAAGCGTCTTTTATTTATGTTTATCCGAAACCGCAAAACGGATAACCCTGTACGATTCGGCAGAGTTACATACTTCATTGAAATTAAAAAATAAAAGATCAATTAATTAAATATTACAATTTGGGTATCAGACTGAAAATATTAAAGAACGAGTTTAATGAGGAGATATTTTCGAGCAGCGTTACCATATGATAAATACTATTACTATAAAGGATTTATAACAAAAATTGAATATCGCAAAAGAGGTTGAGCGATTTCAAAAAGTTTTTGAAAAGTGTTGTAACCTGTTTAAAAAATTTAATACAGATGACTCAATTAGGAAACTACATATTTGAAATATGAAGCTGCCGAAATGCAGATGCCGATTAAAAAATTATACTAATTGATTTAGTTAAATGCATAATGGTATTGTTAAAAAGATATTTTAGAAAAAAATTCCCTTATAAATTAATCTTTACTGGCGTCAAGTGCAGTGCGTGATGCATTCCTTCCTTTTGTTATTCGGCACCAATTGAAAATATCAAAAACAGTCAAGTACTTTTCCATCTCGATCGTTCCATTCCCAACGCGCAGAGGACCATAAGTCTGCCCTAAACCTTTTTCTCGAAAACTCCTAAGCGACGAAGTTTCTCTGCCATAACGAATGCGTTATTAAATTTGCGCTCCTTTATATGGCCGCTATAGTAACTGTCACAAGGACCTACTCATCTCCGTCCTTGTCCCGTCCATTGCACTTTTTGGACGGCGGTGATGTCAGTCTTTAGTCTTACAAGGACATCAACCAGCTGACCAGCGGCACCCTTCCAATAAAGGGATCAGACGTTACAGGTGCATGATCTTAAGTCATACTCCTTAAGTGCTGTAGCTGCCAAATTTGAAACATACATTCATTCCTCTTTAGTGCAGAATAAAATAGTTTGGCTCAGCTTCAGAAACTTCACACTTTTCCGTACAATTGAAATAGTGTCCTTACTTTGTTTCTAAGTAAATTTTAAAAGGTGAAAATAACTGTCGCTTATGTTTTATTATTGGATAAGTTCCGTTGAAATTTTGGAGATAAGTGACCCACACGAAACATTTGCATGTGGGAGTATATGCATGTCTATGTATGCATAGATGTATGTATGTATGTATGAATGCGGAGTCATGCTCATAAGAATGCCAATGAGCATGCAATTGCCGGCAATTGACGCCAAAAATTTCAATCGCGGTGTCAAGTTTTTCTAAGTAGCGTGTGCATTCAATAAATTATTTCGCTATTATTATAAAATTTCTTCCACGACCTTCATATTTACCACTTAAAATTCAATCACTCTATGGTGCTAACGAATATTTGTCACGATAGTTGTGGTTGTACATATATGTATATATATAAGAACTTTCAAATTTCAAAAGTTTTCGAATAAATTTAAAGTTTTAATTGCAAAAAAAGAAAGCAAAAGTTATAAACCGTAATTACGCTGGAAAACTATGAAGATTTGGTGTTATGTGGATCATTTTTATTTCTTCTTCTTCTTCTTCTTCTTAATTGGCTTACGATGATTGCCAAATCAACAATGGCACGCCAATCGCTTTTTTTTCTTTTCGCTATTTGGCGCCAATTGAAGACATCAAGCTTATTTAGACTTGACACCTTAGATCATTACAAAAATGTTGCATACTTCTCGGGGTAGCTTTTTTCTGTTTCCAACAAAATTTATTTGTTCATAAAGAAAATTGTATCTAAGAAGACTCCCAGTCCAGAATTATTATGCTCTAACTGCCTTTCGAAATTGGTTTTTGAAAGTAATTTCTAAAATGAAAACAAAAACGATGCGTTTAGATGGAAACTTTAGATTTCTACGAAATTTCCTTTGGTATTTCATATTTTGTTAAATTTAGGTGTTATAAGTCGTATTGAAAAGGGGATGAGAGGCGAAGAATGATGAAAAATTCTAATTAAAATTCAACAAATGTAAAATATATAAAATTTCTTATTACCATAGTGATTCTAGCTACAAACCTACTTAAATAAAAATTCGGGAAATCGAAGTATAGATATCCTCTAAAAATAGGATTTTTTCGGATACATCCGCCCCTGATCCAGTAAGAAAATGTATTCTAAACAATTCTCGAATCCACTTGAACACACCAAAAAGATTATCAAAATCAGTTCAGTTGTTTTAAAGGAGTAAATAAAATTTTTTGAATGAGTTGGTACCAGGTCCAATTATACCAACTAGGTTGGTCGCGCTTCCGGAAGAAAAAGTGAGTTTTTGTTAATTTTGAGCAAAAAACCACCCACCTGTCTACTAGATATTATGTAAATCTAAACTTTAATTCGATCTTTTGAGCATAATTTCAAATATATATCAACATAGAATTTTTTATTATATTCTAAACCATTCTCGAATCCACTTGAACAAAAAATAAAAAGAAAATCGTCAGTCAAATCAGTTGAGCTGTTTAAAAGGAGTAAATACGTTTTTTTCAAATAGGTTGGTCGTGCTTCCGAAAAAAGTTGATGTTTGTGTTAATCTAAGCAAAAATCACATATATACTAATATATAATGGAATTTAATCACTTCACATAAATTATGATTTTTTCGAATAGGTTGGTCTCTTCCCACTTTGAACCGATTCCCGAATCCACTTGAATGTACACAGAAAATTGCAACAAAATCGGTGCAGCGGCGCTTAGAAGGAGTTTAGTGGCAAACACACGCAGAGAAGATTTTTATTTATAAGAATGTCAATAAAAGTGGTATTAAGCTTTTGAAATTTATTTAGAAATATTTTTCATTTAATGTTTATTTTTCCAATATTAAAATCACTTGCGTGGAATTTGTTATTTTATTATTTTTTGAATTACTGTAGTTTATTTAAAAAAAGCTCATCTTTCTACATAATTGGGAACACATTAAAAAAAGATATATTTTATTTATTTTTTATCAAGTTTTTCCCGCCTTATGCATACATACGTGTAAGTATGTGCTCACTTAAGTATTTAGTATGTCAAAGGATTTTTCCTTTATATTTTCTTTATATGATTGAAGCTTTTTTTCAAAATAGGTCGTTGCCAAATACCGAATCTAGGTATCCAGTGACTGCTACATCGAATATTAACAAATCCAACAACAAATACAATTGTGAAAACATATTGATATGTGTACTATTGTATATATAATATGTACACACAAGTACATATGCACATATGTATTTATGTATAAAACCTTTAACTAGCACAACTATTGTACTTCACTTATGTATGTACATATTTATTGCTTTGAGTAATCGATTTTCTCCGTTTGTTTTCTCTTTTTTTTTGTCAAACCAATCACTTTTCACATACAGGTGTGTAAATAATACCTTTGCCTACCATATTGGCATTATTGAACTATTTTTTTTAGCGAAAGATATTTTTGAATGTACAAAACGATACAATACGAGTTTTAAATAGTTTTAATATAAACTATTAAATAAATCAGTGAAATCTCCGCGAAACAAACTTAACGGAATTATTTTTCAACGACGACTGTTAAGGACATTTAAATAAAATAGTAAGGAGACGACAAAACTCCACCACTTGATAGTTCGCCCGTTCCGGTTTGGCGCTTCTAATCAAACTGCCACCGAATAATGGTGCTTTGGCATGTCAGAAGTTCGACGCTTTCAAAACATGCATTCATACAAACATTGGTACTCGTATGTGCATAAATATGAACATATACATACATAGATATATTTATACACACATAGGTAGATGTGGAACTTTTTCCCAGTATATCATTAATATTGGTTGCATAAGGAATAAGTCCTCAACCACTCACACACATTTTATTTAAACTTCTGCTGGAGTTTTGTTTTCTTTTTAATAATTTTAAAATTTTAAGAGACCATCTGTTGCCTTTTTTATACTCAAACTTTCAGTGCCTGTAATGTATGCAAATTACATATTTATAAAAGTCTTACATAGAAATAAAGATTTTTTGATGGTAAAGCAAATGAAACCAGTAAGACCTTGCTAATCACCCAACGACTGCACTAGACGCTCTAAGTAAGTCAACTTTCACAAAACATAATCTGTTTATTCAAAATTTGTGGAACAAAGCCGGTCGCTATTCAAAAAACAAGAGAGAAATATGTACTCTCTCCGCAGTCTTTATACCTTTCATGAACGTATCAAAGTTATTGTAAAATACAAAATTCGATTTCGATGAATTTCAGAGTCAATATTTATTTGAATTTATGTGTAGAGGGTACCTAATTTCATACTCTTATATACCTTTTTGACGGAGTCTTGACCAAAGTATCATATCTGAATAAATCGATGTAAGGGAACTATATGTCATAGTCATCCGACTTCGACCATTTTCAGTACCAATGTCTAATTCATTATGAAAATTTTACGCTATTGGATGGCTTTATTGACGGGCTTATGACCAAAAATCTCAAATCTGAAAAATTGGTCGTATATATGCTATATTGGTCCGATCTGCTGGTTACGATAAATGATCGTTTATATCTAAAAATACATGTTACCAAGTTTGGTTGAAATATCTCAAAAACTGAGAAACTAGTTTGGGTAGAAACAAAAGGACATGGATAAATCAACTCAACCCGTTATCATGACCCGATTGGTATAAAAATTTCTGGTTCTTCAGACCAAAGTTAATATACCATTTCATGTTCATGAAAGGTATAATTAATGAAAAATAATGGTTCCGACTGAAAAATAATAATATAATTTGTTATTCAATACAAATTAAAGATACTTATAAAAGGAATGCATGCTTATTTAAAATGGGTACGAAGGATGGTGTGGTGATTCGATATTCAGTTGAAGATGACGTCTTAATAAAACTGGCCAGGGTCAATGAATTGATTGTTTCGCTGGTTGTAGAGCACCGTCTAGTTAGAACCAAAGGTTGTCTACATCAACATCCTCCAATTCGGGCACGAAAAAGTCATTAGTCATGACTCTATAGCGTTCCCCATTGACTGTAACATTTTTGAAGAAATATGGACCAATGATGCGCACCAAACAGTGACGCTTTGGGGATGTAACGGTGCCTCAACAAGGGCTTGTGGATTATCATAACTCCAAATCCGACAATTTTGTTTATTAACCTACCCATTCAACCAAAACAATTGGTATCGGTAGCCATCTCGTTTTGGATGCATTCACCGAACGTGGAACGCGCTTGATGGTCATTCGACTTTAATTCTAACATAAGTTGAATTTTTTAAACCGAAAATCTTCCATCAAGTGGATAGGCACAGCTCCAGTTGCTGAGTACGATAGCGGATGGACTCATTCGAGTTTTCTTCGATAACCTCAATAGAGCAATAGCGTCTTCGTTGCGCACTATACGGCATTTATGGATATACGCATTATCCACTAGAGTATACATGTTGCCGACTCAGCTGGGCGATTATGTCGACGGAAAGAACGGAGGAACCTATAGTTCATTTTAAGCCACCTCCGAACGGATAATGGATTTTTATGAGGAGCTTTGATTTTCATGTCAGAAATACACTCGGCGGGCTTGACATTCCCTGCCGAGGGGCAATTACGAAAATTAATTTTATATAATTTTGGTTTTTGATCGAACCAGGACATGAAGGGCAGTACGCTATGCTAACCTCACGGCTATTGTGGCTGAAAATCACTCCAACTATCCGCTATGTCATAATGACGATATAAACCACAGGAAAATCGTGAATCTTGGAATCTCATTATTAATTAAACTCACTCGAGGTATTAAATCGTTGTATTCTATTGCAATGTTTAATTTTGCGTTTTACGTACATATTTCAGTGTCCATGTGCAACAATGGTGACTTACCAACTGAGCGCTGTTGTGCAATTGTTCCAGATCATGTTCATTGCAAAGTTGTGATTTCTGCAGTTCGGCGAGCTTTAATAAAATTAAAATGTGAAGTTCAGAAATTTTACAAAAATTCGGAATGAAACTACTTCTTACCTGTTCGCATTTCATTGATAAATTTTTCAAAAGCTTTCGTTCTTTTTCCTCGTATTCGCATTTCATTTTTATGATAGCTTTGCAGAAAGGATTCGAGTCTGAGTTTGTGTTATAAATATCGTTGTAGCAAAATTGCTCGCCTGACTGAAAGCAAAACAGAACAATTATTTTATATTATTTTGGAGCATACTTAAAACGTGATTTAGAAATATTTTACATATGTATGTATATATTTTTGCCTGAATTTGGTATTCTCGCAAATCTTATACGGCTGTGTAAATTGACGTTAAGCAACACCAAAAGCTTCATTAGGATCGGAAAGTACCTTTACTAGCCGTTCTATACGAAATGAGGTTTCAGACAGAGTGATTCCTTATTGTGTGACTTTAATTTGTTGCTGGTGAAAATAATAGGAGCTGAGTATAGAAACCACAATTTTCTATAGGAGTGACCTCATGGGCTTCAACAACCGCGCCGTGAGTTTTGCTATCTCCTGACTGGATAAGGAATCAAGACGTAAGAGTCTGAAAGTGAATAAGGGCAAGACGAAATATCTCCTGTCATTAAACAAGCAGTCATCGACTCGACTCCCACTTCGCCTATCTTGGAATCAACATTAACACCAACAACAATGTCAGCCTTTAAATACAACACAGAGTTACTTATGCCAACGTGGGCTACTTTGGACTGAGTAAAGTCCTCTCTCGACAAACCAAAACCAAACTCTAAAAGTTGCTCATCATTCACGTCCTGCTACATAGTGCGGAGGCATGTACAATGACAACATATGATGTCGGTGAAAGGCTTTGTGTGAGATCGGCGAATACTGCAGCCGATGGACCGATAAACTGCATGTAGTGGAGACTCCGTCGGAAAGACCAGGCGGAGAAGCATCTGGTTATACTGGGTATTTCCAATTGACGCCAAACAGCGACAGAAAGGAAAAATGGTGTGCTGTTGTCAACTCTGCTATAATCCCGTAAGCTCCAGTAGAGAAGAAGTCAGCTTTATTCAAAAAGATAGAAAGAAACTCAAGATGTCTGTGAAAATGCAATTTTAAAATTCGCCGGGGGGCATTCTAAAGATAAAGACACTTGTGTCAAATTAACATGATTTCTATTTTGGTGGCGCTTCGGTAAGAATATTTTCGGATGGCGGAACTTATGTTATGGGGAGATTTAATGAAGTAGAAATCAATAAATAGATTGTTCAGTTATTCCCGTGAGAGAAAAGTATGATTGTCTACGAAATCTTCTGTAAACTGCCTATTATTGAAAATCCTGAGGTGGTTAGGGTGGGCCATAGTGATTTGACATTTGTTCGTGATCTTGATGATTGGTCAGTAGTGGAGAATGGGAAATTTCAAGAACTTACCATTCCGCATAGCATGTCGGCCAAATCCTTTAAAGTATTACTGTTTCGTTGCGCAAATGTCTGCTCGGTTTTCAAACATGTCTGGTATTCTGCTTTAAATTTTTTACAATTAGAATTACATTAATTAGTTATTGGGTGTACAAATTAATTAAGTCCGCTCTCAAAAGATGCAGAGTGTTGTGGACGATCTTGGAAGTGATTACCTACTTCATTGGAAACAATTCAGATCTGTCAACAATATTTAGTGCGCATCAGCGTCTGTTTCTGCCAACAACATTGTTATTTGCTTATTAGTTATTTAAATAAACAGCATTTGCGGGAAGTTTTTCTTTTCTAATTTAATTGTTAGAAATTTACAGCAAGCCCATCGAAGGCTTGTGGAAGTTTATGGTGAATCTGCGCCGATAAGTCATGCGGAGAGTAGTTTCGACGCTTCAAAAGTCTTTGTTTTTGCACCAAAGACACATGACCCCCTGGAGGGGTCATGTACGACGAGCTGCTAAAACCAGACATTAACGTTATCGACTACAGCTAATGCGTTTTAGTCGAGCATTGCGTGAAAAACGCACAACAACTACCGAATGGCATGACAAGGTGACTTTGCAGCATTACAACGCTCGGCCACACGTGGCTGTAAGGGTCAAAAACTACATGAAAACACTGAAATGTGAGGTCTTACCTCACCCACCGTATTCTCCACATTTTGCTACTACTACTACTGGCTTATTTCGACGGTGCGGGTCTTTTGAAGAAATTGGGGTATGGCTGAATTTAGATCGAGGACATGGAAGACTCATCTTTTAGAAATGGTATTCGATAATTACCAGAGAGATGGCAAAAAGTAGTCGCTTCCAATGAACAATACTACTTTGAATGATGCATCTTTTACTTTTCTTCAATAAAAAGCACTTCTTGAACACACAAAAACGGACCGAATTAAGTTGTACACCAATACATATGTAAATAACTTTTACAAAATTACCATTATTTTCGATTTTAAGTGCCTGTACACGGCCTTGTAGTTCAAAATTATTTTCCTTTAACCTTTGTAGGCGATTACGTAAAGTATCCAAAATCTTTGCATCCTGATCGCTATCACATTTTGAACTAAATCCCGAATCAGAGTCATTAAAACAGTTTGAAATTTCAATATTGATAAGTTGTTTGCGTATTGAGTCTAACTTGCGATAAGCTTCTGCCTTTTCGGCTTCCTAATTATAAAGTAAAAAATTAAAAAAACAAAAAGAGAAATATTTATTTACTGCCTTATTTAAATGCATGGGTCCAGGCACTTACCGATTTCTGTAAAATGTCCGACAAACGCTTCCTATGGTATTCTAGATTTTGGCTTTTAAACTCATTTGTCACTTGGAAAAGTTCATTTAGTTCCACTTCCAGAGCTTTTATCTTCTGTTGTTCCACATTGCTGGCGCTACTCAAACCATCATACGACAAGGCTTCCGCAACAAATGGCAACTATGTATATGTATGTAAATAATTCGTTTATAAAATATATCTACATAAACTATATATATAAATTTATGTAATGTTTATAACGACCCACCTGATTGCATGACTCCTGACCAGCAGAGACATGTGTTGAAGTGCTCCGTGTTGACTGATGGTCTACGTTAATCGGTGGCATACTGTAATCGGCAAATTCAGCGCCACATCCACCACAAAGGCTTGAGCCGTCGTTAGGTGTTTGCTTTTGAAATGGTAATAGAAAAAATTTATAGTGAACAATTTAAAGCCAAAATCAGTCTGTTTTGAAAGACGCAAAAAAAACGTCAAAATGAAATGAAGGGAATTTTTTGTTGTTTTGAAATTGATTTTTGTTTAAAATGAATACAGAAAGAGTGAGAAAAGAATTTTTGAGTTAAAATTTTGATTGTTTTAATTCATTCATATGTACGTATGTATTTATGTAAATAAATGTTAAAATGACAAAAATTTGAATATCTCAAGTATGAACTGAAGCACATGTGATTTAGAGACAGAGACCTTAGTATTGGCATATTTTAAATCATTTCGTAAATGATTTATAACATTATCCTTTAATTGTATCTTTTGCTGCGCTTTTTGTATTTCATCCTCTAAACATGCGATTTGACGCCTTAAGTCACATATCTCATCATGTTTTGCGGCTACTTCCACTGCCAGAGCACGTAAGTTGGCATTGTTGTTTTCCTGGTTAACACAAGAGGTCTGTGGTAAGAAAAGGTTTCATTTACATAATTTCACCTATAATATAGGGAACAACCTTAGCACGTGGGTCCAAGGAATAATCTGTGTTAACCTCCTGAAAATGATTTAAAAGAAATACACCAAATTAAAAATCATTTCACAATATTTACACCGGTCAACACGAATTTTAGCTCTGAGTTCTACATGGTAAATTTCAGTTTCGCCAACACTAAACTCAAGAAAATTTTTTTTAAAGATTGCTTTTGTATTTCTTGTCGTCAGTGCAGCAAAATGGCCTCCGGCATTAAAAAGAGTTGACGTAAATCAAACAAAAGCAAAATTTATAAACTAAAAATTTAAGTGTTTTTCAAAGTCTAGAATCAGATGATGAAACAAAAATATATTTTTTTGTTCACCGGTGGTATTTAGCCAAAACATATATCTATGGGTTTTCCAGTAAGAGGTGTTATTTTGAATAGCCTGCTATTTTGGTAGATATCACTTTTGAAGCTGTCATTTTTTGACATTTGACAAGTAAAAACTACGGCAGTAATTAAACGGAACGATAAATGCTTCAATAACGCATTGAAATTATTAAAATTCATTATAAAAATTTCATCGAATAATCATCTTGACTAATGAGGACCATTTCCACCTCGATGGCTACGTCAATAAGCAAAACTGTCGCATCATGGGATCGTAAAACCCAAAATTTATATTATTGAAAAACCTCTCCATCCTAAACGTGTAACTATTTGGTGCGGCTTATGGTCCGACGGACCTTACTTTTTCGAAAATGAATTGATCGAGCGATGATTAATGAATTTTTTATGGCCGGAATTGGATAGTATTGATTTGGACAACGTTTACATTCAAGGAGACGGCGCTACGTGCCACAAATGCAACGAAACCATCGATCTATTAAGGGAAAAGTTTCTTTGAATATCAAAATGACACCTCTTATTGGAAAGTCCGTTACAAGTATGCATCTATTGATAACTCACCACGTTAGAGCACGACGGTTTTTCCAGCTGTGATATATGTAAAAAAAAATTATTAAAAAAATCTTACATGCATACTTAAATAAGTCAACCTACATACACATACATACATAGGTACATTAGACCGTCCCTCTAACTAGCAAGAAAAACGCCACATACTAATACTCTAAAGTTAAAAAAAAAATTTTTAATTATATATGTAATAATAGGTATAGTAAAAATTAATCCATTATTTTTGCTATAGATACAGATCACATATCTCGTGTTCTCTAAGTGCGACTGGATTACCTAGATGGCGTTTGAAAAATGATATTTTGTACTGATAACAAGAGAAGTGTTGATCCCTTAACTCAGCAGTGTTTGAGTGCATGACAAAGATGGACACCAGCAAAGAGAAAATACGCCATGTTTGACAATTTTTCTTCGATAAAGGCGAAAACGCTGAAAATGTGAAAAGTGGTCATGGTCATGATACTCTAACAGTCAATGAAGCACAATTTAAGGTTTCGTCCATTTTGTTCCGAAAATTTTGATGTAAAAGATGTTCCACGCTGTAGTAGGCCAATTGTGGAAAATGTCGATAAAATAATGAAAATCATCGAGTCTGACCGTCAGGCGAGCACAGTTTGGAACAATTTGAAAAAGGTTGGATATACAGAAAGCTTAATCATATTATGGGTGCCACATGCTGAATAGTAACAAAATCGACTAATTTCCGAAGCGGATAATGACTGTTACTGAAAAGTGGGTAATTAGAGCAACGTCAAACAACGGGCGATGACAGTGAGCCGGCATAAACGGTTTCCAAACCAGAATTGAGGGGCAGGAAGGTTTTTTTTTTGTATGTTTGGTTGGAATGGCAAGGAATCATCCACTATGAGCTGCACCCCCCTACGGCTGAGCTTTTAATTTCAACCTGTACTGTCAACAATTATATCGTAATCGCCCAACTTGGTTGAGAGGTTCTTATACATTCACCTTATAACCAGGACTTGGCACCAAGTGATGACATTCTGTTCCTGTCTATTATGAATGATTTGGCTGGTGAATGATTGGCCTCAAGAGAAGCCTGTAAAAATGGCTAAAAGATATCGAGCAAAACGGTGCATATTTATTTGACATAAATCTAATTAAAAATAATTGATTACTTTTTACTACATCAAATATATCGTTTAGTCCATTAGAACTTTTTCTTTATAATAATATTTTTTCCATCAGAATAAGGTGGTGCTAGAACACCAATTCGGTTTTCGTGAAATACTCGTACATGGTACTGTAGAACACCAACTCAACCGAATTACTAATGAAGTAAGGAAGGAATTTATTACTAAGGAGTTTTGAGTTAAAGGTGGTGTTTGTCAATGTAGCCTTCTTGGGCCTATATTATACATTATATACGCTGCAGACATCCCAGTCATCGATTTTCGCTATTGACATAATCATATTATGCCCTCGAAAATGCACTTCGATACCAAAATATTACATATAAAATTAAAATTAACTAACTTGTCTTTTGCATAAGAACACTAGAAACTTGATTACTAGAGGTTTGAGTCCAAAATTCTAATGGTAATTTAAGCAGATTCAGTAATGTGTACATATGTATGTTTGTATGTACGTATGTGGAAAATTCTTACCGTAAGCGTATTACAGCTGGCTTTACATGACTGTAAATAAAAAAAATTAATTAGTAGATAAATAATTTTAAATAAGCAAAAAATGTTTCAAGAATTATATTGTTGACCTCAGCTTTTAACGAAAGCATTAGAGCAGATGGCATATTCATATTCAATTAAATGCTTTAAATTAAAGTACATTTTGTTCTATTTATATTCAAGCTGAAGTATGTTTTTTCGTTTAGAGTCAGCTTTAGAGTGTCGAAAACCAATTACTGCTATAAATCTGATACAATGAATTAAATTTTTTAATTCGAAAAATATATTTTGTGCTTTCACTTAAAACATATTGATTAAAAAGTGATATTTTGATGAAATTGCAATCGTCATGGAAATTTTTTAATCATTCACACCCAGTGACAGTAGTGAGCATTAATAAAAGTAATAGGAATGAGAAAATATGTTAAGAATATTTAATTAAATTACTGAAAAAAAGGATTATATTGAAATAGCGAAACTACTTATAGGATCCCAAATGTAAGAATTTCACCATACCCAGCCATATTTCAAATGAATTATTATTTTATATTGACCAAATCGCTTCCACCCTGGAGAATTAAAAAGCAGATTAATTAATTACACTAATAGGTATATGCACAATAAAATTGTGCTAGACAACATAGATATATACCCTGAGCTAGTTAAAAACTACTTCGAAATTAATTTGCCAAATAGACTCAAGGAGTCAGGCAACAATCTTTTTTCTTACAAACAACTGATATTTTGAACATGGGGATATTCAAAGAAATGGCAATTGCCAGTTTTCGGTTAACTTTACACCGGTTTAATACTAGTTTAAAATGAAGATGAAGGAAGTCTGGTTTATTTTTTAAGCAGATGTTGAGAATAAACAAAATATAAATAAGCTACTTCCTGAATTTAAATTTAATGTACGCTAGGGGGAAGACCATAACAGCCGAGTGGTTAGTATTATGTATTAACATTCGCAAGACCAAAAATCAAGTCGTCCAAGTCCAACATATAAGAATTTTAGAAATTCAATTTTTCTAATTGGGGTCGACCCTCGTCATGAAATAAAAGCTTCTCGTAAAAATCTATCAGCCGTTCGGAGGCAACTTAAGGCCCTCAATTTGTTGTAAAAACATCAAGACGCATAACAATAAATATAGTTTAAAAAAACTAAAAACACGCTTTTAAAGACTATTGTACTAAAAAGTTGAAAATAATTTTGAAAATAAACTTAAGACAATAGTATATAAAAAATACTTGTATAATTAAGAGAAAAGCGTGGGGCGTTTTGTACCATAATTTCCATATATCGAGCGCCCCACGCTTTTCTCTTAATTATACAAGTATTTTTTATATACTATTGTCTTAAGTTTATTTCCAAAATTATTTTCAACTTTTTAGTTTAATATTCTTTAAAAGCGTGTTTTTTTTAGTTTTTTTAAACTATATTTATTTTATATATTTTTCTAATTAACTCTATTTTGATTTTTTTTTCTCTGAATTAATCAGAGAACGTATAATAATTATTAGTATGGATTATTATACGTTCTCTGATTAATTTTGTTAACGCCACGATGTATGCAACGATTCGCATTTCAAATATTTCATATTGGGATCGCGTCACAGCTAAAAGAGTTACAAACTGACAGACATACATACTGACTGACATACAAGTGAAGTTAATAAAAGCGTGTTAAAAATTGAAGTCAGCATAATTGAAAATTGGTTTTTATAAGTTTGATTTTTCCCTCAACCAGATTCACATTTATGCCTCGATATACTACGATATACCTATTAATTAAAAATCGTATGTAGGTATGAAGTGGGGACGATTCCTATTCAAATTGGCTCGTTTAAAATACTCTTTACAGGCATTGCTCAATATCATTCATTTGTGTTTGTTTCGTGTTTCATTCAAATTTTACCACCCACCTTAATGAATTCCAACATAAGATGAATATATAAAGATTAATTCTCAACAATAATTTTAGTCGGGACCAGCACATAATTTTTTTTGACTTTTTTCTTTTTCACGCTCAATTCAATAGATCCCTGGTTAAGTTGAAAGCGAATAGGTAGACATTGATAACACTGATGGAAGATGAACTGGTTAGAGCAGAAAACGCAGACTAATAGTAATCTGGTTACTTACCCTACTGGTATCTTTCCCAGTGCCAATATAGAAGTATTGCATACACCATATACTTGTACATAGATACACTAAGGCCAGAAAGTTTCCGGAAATTGTCATTTAACTGCCCGCGCTGAATATTTTTCAGCACTTTTTTTGTTAAGTTAGTAGCACTGTCCTTAATTACTATGCCAAAAATGAGGGCGATCTGTCAACCAGTTTGTTTGCAGCCTCAGTTCCCTCTGCGAATTTTCTTTTACGGCCTCAATCGAGTCGAAACGGGTTTCACGGAGTGATAACTTGAGTTTTGGAAACAAAAAAGTTGCATGGGGCCAATTCCGATGAATACGGTGGTTCATCGCTGGTATTGAACGAGTTTTTGGTCTTAAAATCGTTCACAACTACAGCTCGGTGCGATGGCGCAAAACGCTCAAATAATACTCTTATTGACCGTCTGTACCGTTGGAGCGAATTCATGATGAACCAAACCGCGAATATCAAAAAAAAAAAACAATTTCCACAAAATTTTCTGGTCTTAATGTATGCATATGATGGGTGTTAGTGATGAAATGCAACTTTTGCGTGTTTATGTTCGCTCATTAGGATTGTAACATAATCAGTGACTAATAATTAGTATAAATACAAGGTTTCATTGTTATTAGTCTTTGAACAAGCACACAAGATCCAAACAACATAATCGGGAGTGAAAAGTGAAAAATTAAAAATTCGAATATCGTGCGGCTACAGAGTTCCTTATCAACCAAGGAAAATCAGTTACGATCATAATAAATGAGATGTCATTGATTTACGGCGACTTTTGTCTACGAAAAACCATGATGTACAAGTGGCACATTTTATTTAAGTAAAGAAGTGAGTTCCTTGAAGATGACCCAATCATTTTTAAAATCCTTCACGATCATCTTGGCATTACTAAGGTCGGCAAAAACAACAGCGCATAGAGTGTTCAGGTGTTCAGGGGCATTTTGGACTTTTGTAATGGTGTATTGAGTCGAATTGTTATTATAGATGAACTTGAGTTCACCATTATGAGACAGAGGCGAAACAAGACACCATGCAGTCGCATAAAAAGAGCATAGCACCACGCAAGAAGTTGAAGGTGTCACAATCAGTTGGGTAACTCATGGCAACGGTTTTTGGGACTCGGAAGGAATATTATTGAGCTACAGGTGTTGCTATAAGTGGTGAATATATATATAATTGGCGCTTTGTAACCGCTTAAGCGATTTTCGGCCGAGCTGCTCCTCCAATTTGTGGTTTTTGCGTCTTGATGTTTTTCCAACAAATGGAAGGCAGGGAATGTCCACCACTCCGAGAGTATTTCGGATATGAAATAAAGGCTCCTCGTTAAAAACCATCAGCCGTTCGGAGGCGGCTTAGTATAAACCGTAGGTCCCTCCATTTGTTGGAAGTGGTGAATACGTGAAAGACGGGAAAAACATGAAAAGTGTGCGGATTTTACACGACGACGCGTCCGTACACAAGAGTCGGATTGTGTTGGCTACCCTACAAAAGGTGGTCTTCGAAATTTGAATACTTCACCTTAAAACCCAGACCTGGTGCCCAGTGATTATTATCTAAAAATAAAAAAGAGTCAGGGAGGCAGTTTAGGGGTGTATAATAAATTAATCTAAATTAAGCATTGAATAGGAAAAAATATTGTTTTCTTTTTTATTTCCACCTTATAAGCTATTCGGCTAACATAAAAACACTGTCTCGTATGTTGCAATACGTAGCTCTTCGTTTGTATATTTTCGCACTCTTTCGAAATCGTTATAGCTCTGTTAAGCCAATTCATTCAATTCCGCGCATATAACAGACAACTGTACTGCAAGGTCAAAAATGGAATGGATTGTGGCTCGTCTGCTGTGACTGGTTTTCTTTATTTTCAGAATATGTACGAGGGGATTAACAAAAGTTCGGCCAGTTGGTGACTTTAATCTTGTTTTTGTTAAATCTATAAATACCAAGTCCTTTACAATTACTTTATTAGTCTTCCTTTCAAATTTTAGAGCGAACCGCTAAAAGGAGACGAGAAAATGCAAGATAGCTGAGGATAGGTCAGAGGAAATTCAACCACCAACGCAAACAGAAATTCGCCATGTGATTTTTTTCGGGTTTCGGCGTAATTTACAGCCAATACAAATATTTAGTGAATGTCAAATTGCATATGGAACGATTGCACCGTTTTTAAAGACTATTTCTAAGTAGTTCTGAAGATTCCAGACCGAACATTTTTCCTTAGAGGACGAGCCTCGGGAAGGTCGTCCAAAAACTTCTACAGACGACGTCACTGTAGCTCTGAAGAAGTCCAAAATTGACGAAGTCCCACGATTGAAACAAGAAACGATTGCTAATGAATTGGGCTTGAATGCCATGGCTGTATCACGTTTATTAAGTAATCAATAAAGTAAATCTGCTCGATGGGTACCACGAATTTTAAATGAGGTCAAAAAGAGGTTTGAGTGCATTTTGCCCAATTTTTCCTACACAAATTCGAAAATGGTCAGTCTAGAAACTTTAGTAAAGTCGTTGCTGGTGACAAATTTTGGTTCTATTAGTACAATGCAGAAACCAAACAGCAGTCCATGGTATGCAGCCCATCAGGAGCAAACCCACGAGGAACATCTAAGCAACAAAAATCAGTAGCAAAAGTAATAATGTCAGTTTACTTCACCCGATCTGAAATCGTAGCTGCTATTCCACTGGAAAAGGGTCAGACGGTAAATGCAAAATAGTACACCGAAGAATGCTTACCATTGCGATGTCTGGGATCGAAGGAATAGGTCCAGCACCATATTCCCCGGATATAGCACAGGCTATTTCCAAAAATTTAAAAGGAAAGGTCTTTAATAGCAACGATTAATGCTGAACTTGATAAGCTTAAAAAGCACGATTTTGATGACTGTTTTCAGAAGTGGATCTATAGGCTTAAGAAATGCATTGAAATCAATGGCGATTGTGTAGAGAAGATAAAAAAGATAAAGATTACAAACAAATACAAAAAGATTTTTTTTCTGGTCAACTTACCGAACTTTTGTTAATCCCCTCGTACTTATATATGATTGCATGATACGTCCCTTGTCACATTATAATGTTATCTAGTGTATCCGTTTGCCATACGTTGGTTTTGAAGTATCAGTTCGTACACATATACTTTTCCCATCAAAAATGTCAAGTTTTACAACAGTTATGCCACTTTTGACACATTCAATTTCTTTTTGCAATATATCAACATTTACATATGTACATACATTTACGCTATTTAATAATGCACATTTCCAAGTTACCTGTTACATTTTCGCGTTTTGCGAATTAAAGGGAGAGAATTTCTCTATTTCATAATACACTGCAATCCCTGCCTATCAAAGTGGGACTCATATATATGTATGTATATAAGGGGTTTTGTAATCTCCTCCAGTTTGTGGAATGTGTCTTGATGTTTTCCCAACCAATGGACTCACCCACAGTTTATACTAAGCTACTTCCGAACGTCTGATAAAAACCATTAGGAGACTTTATTCCATGCCATAAATACCTACACTCGGAGGGGTTGAAAATTCGAAAATTTAACTGTTTTTTTATTTGAATTAAGTTTCTATAATTTTTAGATGTTGGTCGGACCAGCACTCGAACCCTGGCTTTCTACTTCTTTATGCCAGCGACCATATGATTCTTTTAAAGCAATATTGAATTGTGCTCATAATTTTTAAAAGAAATAACTTTACTTACTACTTCTTCCGAACATTTGGCGTTACAATCATTAACACAACTGCTGGTACAGTCCGTCTGTAATTTATAGTATTTAAGCTGTTGAATATTAATTTTATTCTTGCAGGAAAACTCACCATTTCAGTAGGTTGAGCTTTTTGGCCACACTGAAAAGAAAAAAAGTTTAGGACCGAAATCATTTCATATATTTTTTAATCTAATTAAGGGTGGTTTTTTGGACATGTAGTTTTCAAGAAAAAAAAAAACATAAAACATAAAAACGGATTATTATCTTCCAAGGCTTCAATCGTCTCCGGCTTATCTGCGTTAATAAGCGACTCCATATAACCTAACTACCCGTAATGCGCTCACCAAGAGTTCTCTTCAATAAATTGATTATTTTGTTGGCATGTACTGCCGTATTGCTGGAGCGATAGATCCTCCAATTCAGGCACGAAAAAGTCATTAGTCATGGCTGGTTTTTGATGATTGCTTCTGCCCATAGAGCACACCAAACAGTGACTTTTTGATGGTGCAACGGCGTCTCAATAAAGGCTTATGGATTATCATCACTACAAATGCGATAATTTTGTTTATTGATGTAGCCATTTAACCTCAAGTGAGCTACATCGCTGAATATAATTTTCTTGTGAAAATCAGGAACGACTGCCAACTCGTTTTGGGTCCATGCACCGAACATGCGACACGCTTAATGGTCGTTCGGCTTTAATTCTTACATGAGTTGGATTTTGTAAGCCCTCAAAACAAAATCCTTCCACAGAAACTATCATAAAGTGGATGGGCACAAGTCCAATTGTTGCGTGTGAAGGTGAATGACTCATTCGGGTCTTCTTCAATACGTCGCTCCACAGCAGCAATAACGTGTTCGGTACGCACTGTGGTGCGAAACCCATCCATGATTGCTCGAATTATCAACTCGGCTGGATGATTATATCGACCGAATGTTGGACGCCGCGAACCATTACTTTCGTAATAAATTTGCACGATTCGCAACGATGTTCCGGAGTCATGTTTATTATGAAATGGCAAACCAAACTGAATATAAATCAAATAACAGCTGTCAAAAACACCAACTCCTCAAAAATCATTGAAAATCACACATCTAAAAAAACACTCTTTACAAGCCAATTGAAATAAAACCGTGCGAGAAAGAAGTGCAGCTTTAGGCCATGCCCAAATCTTTATGCCTTATTATTATTATGGGTAACGAAATAGCTACGCAATGCTAACTACTCGGCTATTGCGGCCGTTAATAGCTATAATATTCCCAAAAGTGCCATCCGTCTTTCTTGTAACCAATACAGGCTATACAAAAATGGCTAAAAACGATGAATAATTAAATTTCCAAAAGAGCTGGCTGTCGGATCAGATTGAGATTGAATGTTGACTTGTAAACTACCAAGATCATGGGCAAAAGCAGCAAAGGAGCGCCTAACGGCGGGCCTCAACTTCCTGACAACCCATGCAAGCAGAATAAGTATTAATAGTGTTGACACATGCAGAAAGTATAGGATGACATCCCGGAACTTCGCTGTTCAAAGGACTAGAGGAGGCTCCAAAATTATATATTTATTTTATATATTTAAGTTTTCTTGAACAATGCATTGACTTCCTATACGACGGCTACTTTAGACCTACAGACCTCCACTAAAAAAATAACAAACGGATCTACGTATGGCACATCAGCCGGCCAGTGTAACCTAACCTACCAAATTATATAAAAATTTCTTAAAAACAGACGGCTGGACTAAGAAATGGAAGTGATTTGATTTACTCATAAATTTTTATGGGCCTACCAAAAATGGTTAACCAAAAATCCCCTTGCACCGAAATAGTGATGTTTTACATTGAAAATGGCCGGTCAGTTGTGATAACTCAACGTTCATATCGTCGAACGAAGCAAGACCAACCAAACAGGCACCGTCTTTTGAAAATGCAATTACCGTAAAGAATATTGCCGACAGACTAACATTTTTTTCATGCATAAAAGAGCTTAAATATAAAAGTTTTTCAGACATCATTTTGACCCTTTAAGAACATATTGCATTTTTACCCATTTATATGTATATGTTTATTTATGTAGACCACTCACCCGTGTATCAGGAGGTTCGAAGATGACCTGAAAATGCATATTTTTTACTCTCTTAAGATTCGAAAAAAAAACAAATAATGAAACACTCACATTTTCCAATACACATTCCGGCTCATTAAGACAACACTGAAAATAAGCATATAAGAATAATATGTATGTATATATTTATATCTTCTTCAGATAGACAATAGTATACAAAATAAGTTTAAATAACAGTAATTAAAATAAGAAGCAACAATATTATAAAATCCGTCTTGATTTGAGTAAACTACAAGTATGTGTTAGTATTGAAGCTTAAAAAATGCTGCGCCTACGCACCCGATTTCGCGATTCCTGGTCGTCATCGTAGTAATCATGCTGTAAATAAAGAAATAAGTTTGTTATATATTATATTTTCGTACATGCGTACATATGAATTCTTAATGCTTAAACAAAAAGATTTGTAAAGAAATATATATATATATATATTGTATATCGGATAAGTCCTTCTTAAGTCCAGCATTAGATTAAAGAAGTCACAAAGTCATAAAGAGTATATTTGTCTGCATCCTCTATATATGAATTTTATAAGTTCTTAGCCGCCGTCTTTAAATAGCTCGGCTGCTAATCTAGGAATGACCATTATAAGTGCTTGGGAATATTCCATTTCTTTTGTGTGCTCAGCGAACCAAAGAAGGTATGTTCCGGTCTTCAAACCTTCTGTAAGTCCTTACATCTTTTGATACACGTGTTGGAAACTCCCCCCTTCGGCTTTAAAAAAGCTTCGATTACAACGTTGAGATAAGACATTTTTTGTTCTTTCCATCAAAGCTCGACATTCCTTATTGTTTCTGTCGATTTTGTTGAAAACCAAACGTTTCTTTAGCGGTGGTACCTAGGGAACTTGTCAGTTGACTGTGCGTTGTTTTTGCGAACAGTAGCTAACATTCTTTATCCAAAATTTGTGCGGAGCAGTAATAGTTGACCAGGTCTCTACATCGTCTGGTACATACTATAATCCATCTTATATTACCAATTACCACTAACTTTTCTAATGGGGACGCCTCTCGGCAAGGAATATCAAGGCCTCCGAGTATATTTCTGACAAGAAATAAAGAGCTCCTCATAAAAACCATCAGCCGTTCGGAGGTGGCTTAGAATAAATTGTAGGTCTTCTCTCCATTTATTGGCAAACCATCAAGAGGCACAACACAAATTGTAGAAGCGCTCGGCCGAAAATCGCTTCAGCGGTTACAAAGCGCCAATTATATATAATATGTTTAAAACGATCTATCTAGGGTGCCGGAGATGTCATGGATAACTAACAAGCCCGTTAAACAAACAACTACAGGCAAGACAACCGTACAAATTTCCAAAAGTAGCAAAGGACAAAGGGAGTACAAGCAGAATGATAAACTTCTGCATTTTCTTTAATTTTTTCTAGTCCTAACTAACTAGTAACATTAACCTACATATGTACTAAATTATAGTTAGTAAAAAGCATATGCACTCACCCTCGTATTCCTTGGACGTTCCGGATCAGAGCACTGTAAGTAACATAATTAATTTATCGAAATATATAATTGATTTATCTTACAGTCGTATTTCGGGTACCCAGAATCTCGTTTAGATTAACAGTTTGAAATTCGAGCCCCTGTATGTCCCAATTATCATATTGATATGCATTTTTAAGTAGCTTCATTAGTGAACAAATATCTTGGCGATATTTTTGTTCGTTATTACTTGTTTGACTGCAACTCGATTGAATCCGTCGTTTCATGCATTCTAACCGCTCTGCTACTTCACTCTCTAGATCGGTCATATTACCAATGATAGCTTCATTGATTTGCAGTAGCAGATTTACCCATTCTTGATAAGTAGTCAGCTTGACCTGTCATAAAAAAATATATAATAATCGGATGACTCTATTTATTAACCTTTTGCAATCAAGTATTGGGTTTTTCTTAAGCTGTTTAGGGAGTGTTCGTAAACCACCTATCTCGCATTCATGAGACCCTGCACGGCACTAACGAGTGCTTACCTCATGGTCTGAGCCCGAAGAGCTTGTTTCTTGTACCCCCTGTTAGCTGACCTCGATGCGAGGTTGAATAGCCGTTACAACAACAACAACAACAAACATTTATTAATTTATATTATATAATACAACAACTGCGCCGTTAGTGCGGTCTTCTCCAAGCTTGACAATGAAGCGAAGCGAATGTTTTTGGTAATGAACGAGGGCAAGACGAAATGTCTACTGTCATCAAGCAAACAGTCGGCACACTTACGGCTTGGCTCCCACGTTAGTAGCAAAATGAAAGTAAAGTCCTCTCTCAACGAACCAAAACCAAAATCTTCAAGTCACTCATCATTCCCTTCCTAATATAAGTACAGAAACGTGTACGACGTCGACTTCCGATGAAGCGGCCGTGAAAGCCTTCGAGAGAAAAATTTTCCCAACGACTATGGCCCAAACGATGGAACGTTGAGCTGTACGAGTTATGGTATACAATGACATTGATATAGTTCAGCGAATGAAGATACAGGTGCTACGCTGGCTAGGTCATGTCGTCCGAATGAATGAAGCACTACAGCTTTGGAGGTATCCGAGTACGTTGCATTACCCGTTGATGGGGTCAAAGGAAGAGGAAGAACTCAACTCCGTTGGAAGAATCAGGTAACGAGTGAACTGTTTTCAACTGGTATTTCCAACTGGCGCTAAACAGCGAAGAGGAGAAGCCAATGGCGCTATTGTTGATTCGGCTATAATCGCGGAAGCGGTGCCCACGCCAATGAAAAATAAAAATAATCATTACACAATGTGTTTGGAAGGCTTTTATAATAATAATAATATTGGACATCTTCATTCGGAATGTTGTATGTTTTGCTATTAGACTTATGGAAATATGATGTTAAGAACAAAAGCTCTGTTTACACAGATCACTTCTTCCAAGGTAAGATTTCCATAGCTGCTGTCAGTTGAGGGTACCCTAAATAGTAGGAAGGGAAGAAGCCATCTCAATATACAGCGAAGAGTCCAAAATAGACTGTGTGGTGGAGGCGAATTTATATTTCGACGATCTCGATATTTTCCAGTTTTTACGTCTACCAAAATGAGCTAGCGTCTACCATAGAGAAGAACGAGTATATGGTAGGCACAAAAGAGGCCTGTGGAGCAATATTCAATAACCTCAGGTGTATACAGAAAGTCAAGCGGCATTGCTGGCAGCAGCGGCATCAATGATTAATTCCAGTATCGTAAATAATTGAATGCAATTCTTAAGCAGGATGGCCGATCAACTCGACATATAAGTTATCTGGGTTATCCATGATTGAAATATTTTAGGTAATGAAAAATCTAACGAGTTGGCCAAGTCGGTAGCATTACTTGACGGATTATAGTGTTGCTTTGAAAGGATCCTGCTAAGGGTTGCAGACTCCTTGCAGTTTTCTATCGTTGAGTAGTAGGATTGCCAAGCTTCTGCTTTCGCATTCCTTACTGTTTTTTTATGTCTTTTTAAGGTTGCAAGATTTTTGTCTTTTAGTTTTAATTGAATCTTGAGGTCGCTGTTCCCCCAACAAGGTGATTTCCTGGCTCAAAGAACAGTCAGAAGTGTGGCTTGCTGGATATGGGTTAATTGAGCTCGGAGCTACAATGGTTTGGGCAGCACTTCTACCATCCTTCCCAACTATTGAAACGACTTAAGTGACAATTTTGCAAGTACATACACGGTGTGTCCCAAAAATAACCGAACTTTTTGGATATAAAATAGTAAAATACACATTATATTATCTTTGAAAGTTATTATTTATTCAAAATAGGTTCCATTTGACTCAACACAACGTTTAGAACGATCAACCAGCGCATGCATGGATTTTTTTATGTCATTTATAGAGGTACTGAAGACCTCGGTTACGGCTGCTTAATTTTTTTCAAATTTTTTTTAATTTTTTCAACTTCAATTTCAATTTTTTTTCAAGTTTGACACAAAATTTTATATTTGCTCTTTGTTCCATTTTTTTTTTTGGAACCATTAGCACACTTTTGGTTTTATTGAAATGGCTGTCACTTTTACATCTGTCATCCGACTTACATGAAGTCAGGTGCGTTTGAAAGAGGATGAATGTATCTTTTTAATGTTGCAAATTTTCAATAGATGGCGCAGTATGTTGTATGATTTAAATATAAAGTTCGGTTATTTTTGGGACACACCGTGTACATAGGTAGCTTATTACATTTATATTGCTTTTCAAAAAACCGAATTTATGGAACTAAGGAACCACGCCTATAAAGTGGAAATTTCAGTTTATTTATACTGTCACTTATGCGCTGAAATGGACCCAGACAACCCTTCAGACTGCTGAAAAATATTTTTAGAAGCAAGAGAGCAAGGGCTAAGACGGCTGCAGTCAAGTAATTGCATATCTGTTGAGCTCTGCTCCAAAAGGGCATTATAAGAAACAAGATAGTTGATGAAGTTGTCAAAAATGCGATGCGCCTGTCTATTGAACCGGAGTAGGAGATAACAGAAACACTAAAAACTCTGTATAAGGAAATTGACGGAAAAACTGGAAGACATCTCAGTGTGAGATGAAATGGCATTAAGGCCTGCAGTTCCGCCAAGATCACGTGTAATTCATCGCCTTTACACGTGATCTTGGCGGAACTGCAGGCCTTAAGATTCAGTTAACTACTGGCATCGCGCAAACTGGGTATTACTGAAAGTTGCACATACACTATTACTGCCTTACCTTATCATTAGATATCTAGAGGCTTTGCAGTTCAGAGAACTAGTTGATAAAACAAACTTAAATCTTGAAATTTTCAGAATGTGTTGAAGTCCTATGTAACGACAACTACACCATAAATTAAGCTAAACCTTCAGCTGGCACTGCAAAGGACCAACCGATCACTGTACATCGTATCAGCCAGCCAGTTCAATCTAACCTAACCAACCAGGCATGCGTAGAAGGCAACCTGTGCGTACAATCTTTTGTCTTGTTCGATGCTTACGATCTCTACTGGGCAGTTTAAATTTTTAGCAAGTATTATATATATATGTATATACATATTTTGTATCCATACTTGAAAATTATGTATTAGGAATGTATTGCTAATAAGCTAATATACATACGTACATCCATATCGCCTTTCGCCACATTTTCAATGTCGACCAAGCGCCGAACAAATATTTCATTCAGTTGTCCATTCAATTTAGCTGCATCGCCACAACTCTCCGTTTCAGCACGATATTTAACAAGTCGCTGTTTCAAAAAGGTCACATCATGTTGTGGTGATCTACATGGTGGACAAGATTTCGCTGCTAGTGGACGAGATTCTATACTCTCTTCCTTAGAGAAGTGTTTTTCAGTTTTCAACGTCTTCGATTGGCACTTCTTTGTCGACGACCTAATTGATGAATGGGATTTTTCGATCCATTCATCTATTTCGGGATATTGCGAATCGTAATCGTACGTATATTCACGTGCATCTGATATAGCTGACGGTAGCGAAGATTTTGTTACCACATTCAAGGCGGCAGCGTTTGTACGCGAACTTACCACCGACGTTTCACTACCAATATGACTCGGAACCACAATATTTAGTATCGCAGGAGGTGCGTTTGCAGGCACATCTTCCTCTGTTTCATGTGCGCCTGTTGTGGACATTAAACGGAATTGACGGTTAACAGTGCGACCGCGAACTTGTGGACATGCATTTGGGTTTGGCGTTATGTTTGTAGTGTTTCTAAGTTTTCCACTCATATTCGGATTTTTACTAGGATTTTGACTCATATTGATAAATTTGAACTGCTATACCGTGATAATGGAGATTAGATGTGTTATTTTTGTATTTTTTTTTTTTTTTGTTGTCTCTGCTGAAGTTAAGATTTTCAAAGGAATCCAAAAAAACAAATTCTTAATTTATTAATTTTTTAGTTTTAATGTGTATTTCAGATTTTATTTTGTGCTGTTTTTTTTTCTATTTTTATATCTTCTTTTTTTGATTACACGACATACGCGTGACACACAATTCGAAGTCGGGTTGATATTCCGTCCGTTTTACGAGCTTAACTGAGATTTGTCAATGCGTTTTACACCTGAACAGCATTTAATTGCAATTGAGTACATATAAACATACATATGTACATGTATAAATATACATGTTATACATATATATGTATACGCATTAGATATATTTTAATTCTCATTTTTTTATTTATTGTTTATCAATACCAGTACATACACGTACATACACACATAGAGGCAATATAAATGCTGTTAGAGCTATAACTGGTCATTGGTAGCCTTTCGCACAACATCCAACTGTATCTAAAAGTGTGCATATGTAAGTTTATTAGGGTGTTTGTGGTAGATCTACTTTTGTTTTTGACACTAAGCAACACTTATCGGACTCGTTGCAGAAAACTTTTAAACGACGACTCAGAGATATCGTCATCGTTCACCATTCTCCAGCAAATAGAGGGACGCTAAGACATCAGTAAACGAGGGCA
Source organism: Ceratitis rosa (assembly GCA_037013455.1). Classification (NCBI taxonomy): domain Eukaryota; kingdom Metazoa; phylum Arthropoda; class Insecta; order Diptera; family Tephritidae; genus Ceratitis; species Ceratitis rosa. The sequence continues at coordinate 23,092 of JAWMAG010000415.1, read as the reverse complement.
AGATGAAATATATCCTGTCATCAAATAAACAGTCATCGCAAATGCGTCTCAGCTCCCACTGTTAACACCAACAATAATGTCAGCCTAGAAATCCAGCGCAGCATCACTCTTGCCAACAGGTGCTACTTTTGACTGAGTGATCAATTGAAGATTAAAGTCCTCTCTCGACGAACGAAGACCAAACTCTACAAGTTGCTCATCGGTTTCTGCTATATGGTGCGTATGCACGGCGTTAGAAGTTTTCGACCGCAGCCGATGGAATTATGAACTGTACCAGAAATGTTTTGCGTAAGACGTATGGTCCTCTATTAGCGGAGAATACCGTAAAGAAGAAGAACAATAAGGGTCTTGAGTTTAAATTTTGTTCATCGAAGATGGACTTAACATTTCAATGGCTTTCCCAGGCTAAAGTAACGCCTGTTGGCGTGATACTGCATTGGATTTGTTGGTAATGCTGGTTCCAAGATAGTATTTTTAAAGTTATGGCTATCAACTGTGACGGAGGAAGCAAGAGGCAAATGCACTGACTCTTTGTTTGATGACAAGAAATATTTCTTTTCTCCCTGACCCATACGCTACGCTATCCTTATCCTGTTTGAAGAAAGTAGAAGTAACGGCGCGGTTGTTGAGACCGATACTTGCTATTATTATAGAAATGTTTACCCTTTTCTTTTTAGCTCTACATACAGCTCGTATTATTTTCTCCAGCTTTAAGTTGAAGAAGTCTCACGATTGCGAAACAATTTGTCTGAAGCCTCTTTTCGTATCGGACGGAGAAGTCCTTGCCGACCCTGACTACTTTAAAATCGACGATGAGGTGTGGTGTGCTGGTTCTTTTCTCATGGTTCTTTTCCAAGATTTGACGCATGGTGAATATTTCATAATTGCATTTTGCCAGCTGATAGGGTCATGTAAGTTTGCTGACAGTGGGTGGGCTTTAGACTTTTAAGCAGGTACGTGTTACAGAGGACACTTAGATTCCAATTGTCAGGCATGGACCATATTCTGTAAATAAGCCAATGCATACACCTTACCGGTTTTTCACCGCCATATTTGAGTAACTAAGACGGTAAGCCGTCGGATCTCGCTGCTTTGTTATTCTTCAGGAAGACAATTTATATTCCGACTTCTTCATAATCTGCCAAAAGATCATCTGCTCCATCGTGAACGAGGGGAGAATCAGGTTCGTCATATCCTGGTTCCGTAAATTCAGTATACTTTGGGCATAAGTAGCTAGACCACCTCTTTGGGTATTGAAATACTCTGTAAGCCGCCACCGTCCGCCGGTTTGTCAAGCTCTTCAAATTCTAGCAGTTTGACCTCTCCTTTTTTTCTGTAGATGTGTCTCGCTTCAATCCCACTGCGCATGTGTTGAGGTCCATCGCAACGTTGCAAGATTGACAGTCTGTTTTCTTTCCATTGTGATGCAGCAATCCTCAACCTACCAGCTCAAAAACCAATTTTTTCTATAGTGTCGTTACACAAGGAGATTTAAATGCCGTTCCATACTGCTGATGAATGCTCTCAGAATCGCCGTCGCTTGTGTGTTTTTGGCACTGTAGATACGGGGATGTGTATGTACTTTTTTACCAGATAATGATCCGAGTCAATTTTAGGTCCTCGGAACGCCAGTGGCAGGCATTACCCACTAAGCCTTGCGGGTTACTGGTTCAAGAATTTACCCGCGTTAAGGTACGCCTGTCAGCCTGAAGAGGCGACTAAATCCAATAGTTCCCGCGACAGTCGGGTTTTTATACCGGAACGAGCCGGATTTTTATCAGGCCAAGGACTGTCAACCCCGCAACATTCCCCAAAAACTACTTTGGTACAACAACAAACTACAATCCACTACCAGCGGAGTTAATGAGGTGGCTCTTGAATTATCTGAATGGAGGCAGTTATGTCAAAACCAATGACGTTAAAATTCGGACTATTAATAATCCAAAGAGAAGGTGTTGTAATTACCCACCGAATCACTTGTCCCACTCCACAAGGGTACATCCTATCATCGCTAATGTGGTGACCTGGCTGATTAACCCATTCAGCTGCTTTCAGCGGAAAACATTAAAAAGTGTGCTATGCGGATGGTCTTGGCATTCTATCTTCAGGCGAACTTCCAAATCGTCACCGAATTTGAAATTTCTGTAAAAGATCTATTGTCCCAAAATGGTGTCTGCGAACCCAAATGATGCATTGAAAAAGAAAGTGTACAACATACCTGTTACTGGCGATATAAGAACTATCGCTAGACCCTGAAAGTTATCATTAAAAGGCCAGTCAAAATACAAGTGACGCATTGTGAAAGCCATGACAGCATACAGAAGAGTTAACAAAACTAGGACAAAACATACAGTGCGACCTCGAAATGAAATCTTCTGCCAGGTCCAAGCCACCTAATTTCTCCTCAGTAGGGAAGGTTAGAAGGAAAATAGGGCTACCTGAAGCTAAAAGTGAAGAAACTTTCACCTATACCGATGTGTTTAATTCCGAGCAAGGCACAGAAGACAAATTCTTTTGTAAACACCAAGCAGAGATTATAGGTCTATTTAATAGGGTAATCTATTACTGGACCGTTGCTAGCACTAAGCCAGAAGGAGCATCTACTCCTAAGATAACATCTCGACAAGCTCGTAAGGTCGGAGTGCAAAGCGTACACAGAGGCTCACTACACAGACACCCGCGACAGTCGCGTCTTTATACCGGAACGACCGGGATTTTTTATCCGGCCGAGGACTGACACTACCGCAACATTCCCTAAAAATTACTTTGAGGAATATTTTTGCATTACAACAACAACATAGACTTAATATTTAAAACAAACTCAGAGGAGCACGTCGGACCGGAACTCAAGGCTATTCACATGGTGTCAATCAAAAGCTCATTCAAACCTTTTCCCGTTAATGGCATGATCGGAACCCAATCACTACCAATTGCAAACGAGCACGAGCTGCCTCTTTAGATTCGATATAATTAATATCAGATTGAACTCTCACTCATCCATACTTGACCCTAACATACCCCAAACGTTATATAAATTTAATTTTAGTAAAAAATTAAGTCTTTCTAATTGCAGGGAATATCAACTTCATAAAAAACCATCAGCAGTTCGGACCACAATGAATTGTGGGTCGTTCCATTTGTTCGAAAAACATCAAGAGGCACACCAGAAATTGCAGGAGAACTCATCCGAAAATCGCTACAGCGGCTACAAAGCGCTAATTATGTATTCCTGGCTAAAATATGTAACTAGATAATCAAACTTCTCAAAACGTACCTTGACATGATGGGTTTGTGAGCGTAGCTTTTGTGCTAAGAACTATTAAATATTAGCAAATTTCGAGCATTGAAAAATACAAAAATATAGCGCTACCCCACACATCCTAAATATCTCCAGATTGGATTGTATTTTGGATCGCGTGCAGTATTCAGAACGTGTTTTCTAGGTATTTTCGAAAAATAAGAAACCAGAATAAAACTCAAGCTGTCCCTTTCTTATAAGAGGCGATTTAATTAAAACAATATAATTAAAATAGACTGTTTTAGTTATATTAAAGTGTATTACCATTAAATTATTTCACATTTCAAAAATAAGTCCTATTTACGACAGCAAAATAAATCAGTGCAATAAATTTTAAGAGAAGGCTATTTTATGGGACATAAAAGGAAGCGAACAATAAAAAACGATTTCAAATTATGTATAACTTATATACGCCAGTATCTTCGGAATCGATTAGATTTTATTTTCATGAATATCTTTTATTACTTATTTACTCATTTCAAAATATAATCACCAAACAGAATTAAAATTTTGATTTTGTTATCTGCTAAATTTACTTTTACTGTTATTTTTTCTTTGTTCAGATTGCTATCGTTGTTATTGGTTGGTTCAAATTCGTAATTGTGGCTACCGGACATTGCTCAACCAAAAAACTTAGTTTCGAATTTAAAAATAATTTAAATGTACATATTAATTTATAATTAAATAATTTTTCCAGGTCACACAATCATAACCGAATGGCTATTTTCAATTTTCATCCATTCCCAAGCATGCGCCTATCGACGAGTAAGTTAATTTTCTGATGTTCGCACAAATAATCAACCGCCGTTTTTGAAAATCATTTGTATTCTGCAAATATTTCTTATTTGAAAGTTATAAAATCAGTTTTTCATGAAGCGGGATTTCATACAAATTAAATGTAAATATGTGACGAGTGTTTGGCGACATTGAGTGTTATAAATATGTATACTATTTGATAGTGCAAAAATGAAAATTAGTAGTAGAAATAATTCCGATAAATGTATGCAAATTAGATATGGCGAATAGGTAAGTTGAGGAAGTGTCAATAGCTATTTTCTATTTTATGTGGATGATGATGCAGCAATAAAACTATAGTCCTAATAAATTGCTTTTCTTTGCTTAAGACCCTTTTTTGCTATACTTGTCCGCTTTTCTTTTCTTTTTTCTTTTGTTTGCTTTTCTTTTCGAGCACAACTAATTATGTATATGAGAGTTTAGGCCAGATAAATATAAACTTTTCGATCTTCGGGCGTTCTTGCCAAATATTCTCTTTCGATAAGGCCTTCTATTCGTTTCTTAATAAAAACAGGAGACGGCAAGAATCGCGATTTTAGTTGTGATGTAACATCAGAAACAAGCAAATTGTGCTGAAAACAGAAATGTATATATATATATATTACAAAAAGTTGAAAAAAGTTATTTAAAAAATATTTATTTACCGCCAAACGTTTTCTTGCTTTCATTATCCGAACAATAGCTGCTTCAATTTCATGTTTGCGATCTTCATCGACTTTGCCGCGCGTTTCTTTGCGCTCCGGTTCAGTCTCGCCCTTGGCGGCAACAGTTTGAATTTTGACCCTATAAGAAAACAAATAATATTTAGTAATAGGCAAGCAAATCAAGCTTCACTGTTTATTTTTAATAAAATTAAATTTATTTCCTGACAAATTTTTCAAAATAAGATTAAGTATAAGGACGAAAAAATGTCAGCTATCTTACCGATCTCAGGGTGAAGAAATATAAATTCATAATGATATTTTAGAGTATATGAAATTTAATTTAATATAGGGAAAATACAATAATTTAATGAGAAGTGTGTATATAAAAGGTTTTCCAATAAGAGGTGTTATTTTGAATAGCCTGCCATTCCGGCAAATGTCACTTCTGAATAATCATCTTGACTGATGAGGCACATTTCCACCTCGATAGCTCCGTCAATAAGCAAAAGCATCTGGGGCCAAGATTTATTGTTGAAAAGCCTCTCCATTCTTAGTGTATAACTGTTTGGTGCGGCTTTTGATGCAGTGAGGTCATTGGACCTTACTTTTTCGAAAATAAATGGATTGCACTATCGACATTTGATTAATGGTTTTTATGAAGTGGATGGTATTGATCTGGACAACATTTAATTTCAACAGCTTTTAAGGAAAAAGTTTCTTTTAATACCAAAATAACACCGTCATTACCAGTTTAAAAGATAAAAAAAAAATCATTCTAATGTAAGTATTCTGTGGTTCAAACTAGTTTCCGACAAGTTTTGTAAAAATGTTTCTTTAGATACTAAAACTTTTCACACTAAAAACTTGCTCAAAAATAACTCATAGAATTAATCTCTCAAATTCTTCACTTACCTATGAAATTTGGAAACGAATGCGTCATTTACGTAAAATTCATCTGTGGGGTCAATATCTTTTGTCTTCGTTTTGGAGTTTCGTACAAGTAACCGCTGTGCCGGTTTACCCATTGACAACGACTGAAGTGCACGTATTAGCTCCCTTTCGGGAATATCTGTTTCCTGTTGTATGTCCTCATACGTTAAAATGTCTCGATTATTAAACAGCATTAATACACACATCTGAAATATAAGTTGATCATTTCATAACTGCAAAAAAAAAAAAAAAACAAAAAAAAAATTTCTAAAACACTACGTACCTGATACGTTGACACTTGCAGTATGTGTTTACGGGTGCTTGCTGGTACAGCGCAGCCGTTTGAGCTGGATGACATGCTTGAAGTGGGACCATCTTTATCTTTATCGCTGTCCGCTTTGCGTCCATAGAAAACAGCGTTAATATAAGCGGTACCTAAGCCAAGAAATAAATAAAACAGAGAAAAACAAAACGTTGGTTTAATTTTAAATCTATAAATACTTGTAGGAATCCCAAATGTAATATTTTTTATTCTCAGTACGGATTTTTTTTATATTATTCCCTTATTAAATTCCAAATGTAGTTTATTTATTTTCGCCCGATATAAATTTCAAGAAATTTAAAAAAAAAATTACATAATGCAATCTATTTATGATGTGAAACAATAAAAAAATTGAGCCAACCCAATTTTAGTAAACAGTCATAATAAATACTTTTTTGTTTAGTTGAAATGTTTAGAAAATTTATAGAATGTTTACCCATTTGTGGTTGTAATGTCAACTGTCTGCCTGAATGCTTATCCAAATAGAATTTCTTAAATATTTCAAATGCTTCACGTGGTGCTGATGGTATATTGCAGTTAGGTGTCGCCGTCTGTAATGCAATGCATATATATTTTAGACTAATTTTGAAATATTAAGTTCACTCGCTTACCTGAGTAGGCCAAAATCCTGTGGTTAATATTCTTACAGTCAATTCTACACCCGATAATGATAGATTGTGTATATTTACATAATTTTTAAATTCCTCCATAATTGTATTTGACACAGACATATCCTTAAACATTCCTTCCAGTTTTGAGGTAAATTGACATCCACACTCAGTCTGCCAGAAATAACCGAAAATAATTAAAAAAAAAAAAAACATACATATTGGTACATACTTCACATCAATATAACAGTTTTTTAAATAGATTTTACCTTTAATTTTGATATCATATTCTTTTCGAAATCATCAGAGACTGATTTATTCAGCAACAGACGTTTGGCCAAATGTGTTTTGTAATAACGTTCAAAAACGTCCTTCTCCAAAAGAAATCGGAAGAGAACCATAGTTTTATCCAATATAGTTTCTATTTCTTGTTCACTCATCTACAAATTATTCCAAAATGATATGACACATATACATACATAGTCGTATATTCATGTTTGCTAAAAATTAAAAAAAAAAAAAAAAAAAAACACTTACGCCTTTGCCGCCCTTCTTTAGTTTGTCATCAATAAATAATGAAAGATATTCCGGAGATTTCTGATTCAAATTGAGAAAATGTTCAAAATCTGCCGAAATTACATTTTTAAATAATCGGTCGTTGTTAAATGAATGATGTAAAAATTGATCAAAACGATCCTTCAAGTCGAGCAAATTCTGCACGAAAGTTATTGGATTCGTATTGCCGTTTTCCTCTTCTTTTACCAGTATTCGGCCCTGTTCACGCAAATATGATGACATTGTATCGGCAATTACTTTAAGACCTTCCTCTTTTAAACGTGAAAATAATTTGTAGGTACATGCCAGATCTTCGGTTTTTGAATTTTTTATCATGTAAACAACACCAGAATTTTCCATTTCGACAATGGTACGCATATGCTTCTTAATAAGTTCATCTTCGACAACTTTGACAATACGAGGTTCAGTGTCTTTATCCAAATAAAGTGCTGCACGTGCAGATTCCTCCTGTATGCGGGTCTAAAAAAAAAAACAAGAATCATTACATTATATTTAGAATAGATAGAAACTTTTTTTGAATTAAGTTTACCTCTACTTTCTTTATATAAACGCCAGCATTATTTTCGTTGAGGAATTTGTGGGATTCAAACTTATAAAATGACGCAGACTGTGCTAAAAATGGTTTCTCAAAATCATCTTCGTAAACTGATCTTGTATTAATTCCTAGTGACATAAGCATTTGACAAGCATTTTTAATAGCTAAATGATTAATGGCTTCTCCGCTTCGCTCATCCATAACCATGCCAAGTAAAGTTTCTCGTAGAGCTTTTTGAATTTCCGAATAACGCACGATCTATAACAGAAACAGTGTTTAATGGGTATGCAATTTTTTATAAATCATTGTGTGATTGTTTAAATTATACTTACTTGATCTCTAAATAATATCAGCCCCAAATTGTAAACATTATCGACTTCACGCTGTTGTACGTACACACGATCCATGTACATCAATATATCTCGGATCATTACCATAGACGTTTGATGGTCATTCCACGCTTGATTCAGCTTAGGAAGAAAGTTGTTATGCAAGCTTTCCAGCACATCCTGGCGTACCTTGTGCTCTAAATGTTCGGATACCACTTCTCGCAATCCATAATATAATCTATTGCCGTGCTTATGAAGCACCATATTGTAGGCATTGCGGTACAATTGCTCAAACGATAGGCCAGAGTTATTTTTCTTTTGAATCTCCTGAATAGCATTTTTTAAGCTTGCCCAAATCGATTCCACATATTTTTCATCCATAGAAGCCTAAGAAAGTTACGTAAAACAATAAAAGGGAAAATAAACAAAAATGCTTATTAAATAAAAAGCTAAAATATATGTAAACAAAAAAAATTGCCGCTAACATTGAACGCATTCGTTTTATATTCAGGCAGCCAAAGGGGAAATTTTCGTTGAACTTCAGACACTTTTAGATGTTTTGAATTTATGCCAACGGACACACTGCAAATTGTTCCGGTTGATAATAAGTTAGTACTAGTTCCAGCATATTGTGTTGATGGACGTAGCGTGCCGCGCTGATCACGTGCATCACTATTAGTTACTACCGAACCCTGTGCACCCACTGTTGTGCGACCGCGTATTAAAAATTTGCGATAGCGACTACTATTCACAGAACTAGAAGACGATTGACTGTTTTGACTGTTCGTGAATAGTAAACTCTTTTGACGCTCTTGTGCTCCAGGCTTACTATCTTTGGGCATTGGTTGGTGAACGGTTGGGATTGTTGTATGAAAGCAAGTATCCTTTCTTTCCCCACCCCCCGAATTTGTTCTCAAATTGAAACGGCAAGTAACATAAAAAATTGGTAAGGTGTGCTCGATTGAATATAATTAGGTTTCCTTGAATTAATATATACGAGTATTTGCTGTATAATATAAGGTTGGCTTTGTTACAGCAGTAGATTGATTATAACAAAGGCGTTTCAATTACTGAATTTTCGCTTTGTCTACTCCCCTCAAAACGACGTCGTTTTCTTTTGTATCTATTTTTTTGAAACATTGGTTTTGAGTTTATTAGGTTTATAACATTGTCACTTAAAGCGAAATCTTTCCCAATACTGCTTTCCTGATTTCTTCAATTGGATTTATTTTGAAATGTTGCTTTATTATTTAATATAGTTCAATAAATTTTTCAATATATGTATGTATCTCGCGCCCACTTTTTTTACACTGCTTGTAATTCAGTATAAAACAATGTTGAAAAGACTTTTTGTCAGAAATTCATTAGAAATATTATCTCTCTGCTGTTGTTTAGCCCGACACCCGCTCACGCTCAATATCGTTTTATATCTGTTATTTATTAATTTAACAAATTTCTAACGGATGATGTGGTTTTTTCACAAATAATAATTTTTCTTTCTTAACTTCTTGAAATATTCGATTTTTTTTCAGAAACAATAGATTTTGTATTGACATGGAATGCGCAGTAATGTTGGATAAATCAAATCATAAAGTGAAAATTTATTTGAATAAATATGTTTAAAACTGTTTTTATAATAAATAAAAAATTTCCTGTTTTTATTTTTGCTTATATATGTATAATTGGCGCTGAAACGATTTTTCTCTGAGCTCCTCCTTCAATCTGTAGTGTAGTGTGTGTTTTGATTTTCTTTCAATAAATGCTGCGACCTACAGTTTATACTAAGCTCACTTACGAACGGCCTTTAGATTTTTATGCGAAGCTTGGGTTTATATTCTGCAATTCGCAATATTCCCAATTAAAATTATTAACTTAATCATTTATTTAAATTAATTTTCAAATTTGGGTTATTCGACGCCCGTATACGAAACTGGGACTTTCCGCAGGCAGCATACACTGTTAACCACTCAGCTATTGCTAACTCATTTAAATTTTAAAATTTTGGTTTAATTAAGAGTTGTAATGCTACAAGTTAATAAACATATATACATATGTATTGCCATTATTGAATTATAAGAACCGATCATATTGTTTTGCATCTATGATATTGAACTTCTTCGAGTAATGTTCTCTATACATACGTATACATGCATGTATGTATGTATTATGTATTTTGAGAATGGCCAATAAGTTAAAAGAGTGGTGTAAGTCTAGCTTGTAGACCGAAAAACCACCCTAATAGAAGATAGAATCAGCTAGAGAAATTTGTATGTACGTTGTGTCTTCGCGTGAAATAGAAAATTCAGGGCGATACTTTCTCTAACATGACATTAAGCCTATAAAAAATAATGCGTACCAATCTGCCAATAAACATGTTGGTTTTTAATATCCGGGTTGTTTGCATAACGTTGCAATAATTTTGTGTCCGTCATTCTTTTAATAAACTGATTATCAAGGAAATAAGATTAGGCCTGGCATAAAAAAATTATAATTAATCTCAAGCTTGCTCCGATGAACTTTAAAAGTCATTTTTTTTTATTTCATTGTTCTGCCCTAGAACAATCTCTTTACTTGTTCTCACCGTTTTAATTCTGTATTAATTGTAGAATTTCTAAATAAAATTAATTTAATTTTAATAATTTATTATCAATCAGGTATTTTATCTCTGTTAGTATTTATTAACGGGAAAAAATGTGCAAAAAACCGTAGCGCATATAAGAAATATACCTACACACACACAAAATTTTTTAGACATTTGCAGACTATACGTTTTCATTTTTAAAATTTATTAATATATCCAAAATTGGTTGTAACAGGAACAACATTTTTTATCATTTTAATATATTTTGCGCTGACTTATTGACATAATTTATTTTTAGGGTTCCTAACTAATTTAATATCAACCAAAGAGTCTTGGGGCCTACTTTAAGCAAATATTATCTTTGTTAGTATTTAATAACGGGAAACGAAACTCTGCTCAAAAGTACCGCAGCCGTGTCGAGAAAATGCATGCGTTCTATCAAAATTTGCAGACTATCTATGTCATTGCTAATAATTGCTTAGAAAGTGGCTAAAACGCGTAACCAGCTTACATATACGTAAATTTCATATTTAGATTGGAAAACCGATTCGATGAATAACTTACCGGAAAAGCGCGAATCCGCATCTTTCCCTCCTTCTTAGGAGCAGTGCCCCTTAAATTCATGGTTTGTAACCGTAGACAATTTTCCTCCACTTTTTAACACTAAAACTCCAAAAGGGACAGCGATAATTTTTCCACTAAATCCTTGTTTTGAGAAAAAGCTTCGCAACGTTACAATTCCACCGTTTAATCTTTAATGCGATATTTCCAGTGTATGTTAAATGTTTAGAGTAGTAAGTAACGATTTTTTGTATATATTTCTGGTAGAGTACTTTTATATTATATCTGCAGCTTAATTCAATTGTTGTTAGCACTTAAATCCTTTCTTCTCTCCACCATACACAAGACTTTAAGTCATCAAACCAAACTTTCCTACGATATTGAGAACATTTATTTGCTGCAAGAAATTGATGGAAACATTTACAATAAACAATAATAAAATATATTAAAATGAAGGAAACTCCCTCGTAAGAAGACACAAAATGTATGAAAAATTATCAACGTAAAACAGATTTTTTACAAAGAATGTCCATGTATAATGAATGAATGATAAACAGTACTATATGTACATATGTTGCCAATATTTTACCATCTTTATTCCCAATAATATATCACTACACAAAGAGCTCTTCAATAAATTGTATTTCAACACAATCTATGTCTTTTAATTTTATAGACATTAACATTAACAAATGAAGGCGAATTTTAGTAATACTTTTAAAATCAATTTACCATTTGGACAAAATAATATTACAATTATCGAAATACTAGATATGTGTTGCTGAGGCTGCAAAAATGAGCATGAAAGAAAAGAGAAAGGCAGAAAATGAATGCGAATATCGGTGAACAAGGAATTCATCAAAATTGCTGCCACAGTTGTAAAAATCTAGTATCTCATATATTTGTTATGTTCATACATGTCACATGTGTTTTAGAATTTTTTGAATATCTAGTCTTTCCAAAAATCAATATATATAATTACGTCTATATAATTAAGTAACTAGCGTTCCGTAGGTAAATACAAAATCTTTGAAAGTCTAATTCAAGTAGAAGTTCTTCGCATTCTCAAATAATTCAAATATTTCCACATCATAGTAAAAAAATTTTAATCTGTTTGCTTGATATATAATATAAAAACAACCATTAAATATATTATATCAATAAATGAAATATGTCAAAACATCAGATCCTGTTTGATATATTTGTGATTAAATTTCGTTGCTTAAAAGCGAGGTTTTGTAATTTTCGGGGTATATATTTTTTGTTATTTTTTTATAAATTACACGGCATTGTGATGCTGTAAAAATCTTGCAGGGAGTTTTTTCCAGAGATATAAATAGTCATATATTTTCGACTTTGTTTTTTGTGACTTTGTTTTTCAAAATAACAAAAAAAATCCTGTTCAAACTGATATAACTTGTTACCTTGTTCGAACCAACATCGCGCTTAAGCTTTGATTTTAGCCATCAGAGAACTTAGAATATGTTATACGTTCTCTGTAGCCATGTAAAAACTGACAAAGAAAGAACACATTTTGAGAATCAGTTTGTGCTGAAAACAAATAGCGAACTCATGTTACATTCATTCTCATCGGTATCTTCACTACTTTGTTCGATATTTTTATCGAGGGAGTTTTATTTCCTTTAGTTCATCTTGAAAACAATGGAAAATCTAAAATGTAATCTACATATATTTTTGTTTACATAAAGTGACAATTCAAAAAGGGCTAACAAAAATGTCATACTACGAACATTGTATATTTACCGAATGTAGCATTATCAGCTCTACTTTGTTTATGTGAATAGTACAGGAGTTTTAGAAATGATCAGATATTTACTTTTAAAATTGGAACGCCAAAATCATGAAATTTATTTAACACTTTCTGTAGATAAAGTTTTAGCGGTAGCGGAAGCAGCATAGAGGCTAAGTGGGAAAATTAAACAGTCAGGTAGCACTTTTAATAAAGGATCAGTGGTGTCATTTTTTAACTGTGCCGTTTACCCTCTCGATTCACTACACAAAGCCGAAAGCAGTGAACAAATATAACCTCTTAGTTCATAACAGAAAGTGAATAACAAAATGTAAATAAACACAGAAATAACTATAGTTAATATAAGGTTTTCAAACTAAAACAAACTAATTTTCTAAGATTTAAATATGGCTTTATTGCGAGGATGGAGATATGCAGCATTTATTTCATGTATTGTTGGCGGAATAGGTATAGCGCTCTACCCGATTGTTGTGGAACCAATGATGAACGTAGAAAAATATAAAGAGATTCAAAGGCAAACTCGGGCTGGAATTAAACAAGAAGAAATTCAGCCAGGAAATATGAAAGTTTGGTCGGATCCATTTGGACGTAAATAGCTATTTATACTTTATAGCGTTTTGTTAAAATAAAATTCAAAATTTGAAAGCGTTTTTCATTACTTTTTATGTAATATGCTGAATGGTGCAGTTAGAATATTTCATAACGTTTTAACAATAAATGTATATGTATACACGTATGAGTTCCTTAAACATTTCATTATTTTTAATACGAAACATTTTAAAAATGTTTCTACTTAGTAAATGTGTTTTTATAATAAATATTTATTTATTTGGAGTTAAAGTTGCAAGAAATCAATTCTGATCCCACTTTTGTTCGTAAAGCAGATTAATTTAATTTTGGTGCTGCCACACAATAAGAAATTAGAATCACAAATGGTACTCCTTTCACAAATGGCGATGGATAGGAAATGAACTGAAACGCGTAGGTGTTTGTGGCTTGTACTACCGACCATACAAAAGGTCGCAAGTTTGCTGTTCGACTCGTGGTGGGAGCCGGTGGATGAACGCCACCGCAATTCACACCAAACAGAGTTCTTCAACATTTTCTTGAATTGCGTTCACGCCATGACGGGTGCGTACTTATGAGCACTACCTGCACTACGTTATCAAAATTGCGGTTGGCATCTTTAGAAGTAAGGTGCGTAAAGAAAATAAGCTTCGCTAGCTGTTAACGGACAGGAAAACTCACAACCATATCAATCGTGTTATGATAGACGAGCGACACATCTCCTGTGTTCTAAACGTACTTACGCTCCAAGTACTTTTAAATTGAAAATTAACACCATGTATACCAGAGATCTGCCTCTCTCAATCGTATTTGGCCCACCAAATTCATGCCGAACTACTTAATTCGCCATACAAATTTTTGAGCGTATTCCGCCAAATGTTGGCAATTACCATGCGAATTACGACTAAATCGTTGTCTTGTCAAATTTTTATCGGGAATTTATCGCAATTAGCTAACAAATCAAAACAAAATAAATGAAAACCGTAAAAGTATACACTAAATAACCAACTTTTATTTGAAAACCAACACTATTTGTGTATTGAAAATGAAAAATTATATATTAGTATAATTTTGATTGAATGTGTGATATATGATCTATGAAAAATATTGGAATAAAGACTGAATCTTAATAATGTTGGTGTGTATGTAAAATATGTAGTGGAAATTTTTGTCAAAGCTAATTTCCTTCGGCTTCAATGCTGTCGCTCATCTGTGTTCGGCACTGCTGCGTCAATATTGTTTTCTTTTGGTATCAATGCTTTTGCTCAGCTGTGTTCTGTTTGTCCGACAAGAATGACGAAAATACACAAGGAAACGAAGAGAGAATGACGTACACGTATACAAATGTAAACATAACATTTGTCATTTCGGCCTTAAGAAAGTGATGGGAAAATCGTTCTACGTGCTGACGGGATATGACATCATGCATTCCTGTTATATGTTTGCTCAAATGATCTGAAGACATCTTGCAGGGATATTTATAACCTTTTCCATACTTTTGGATACTGGATTCGATCCCAAAACCGTCCGCATAGTAGCACACACATGTATACATACAAACAAGTGTATTAGGTTTTACTCATTCTTTGACTTTATTTTTGACTTAAATTTTCTTATGGCCATGCCTATCAACATAACTATAACTTTAAAAACAAGTTTTAACAGCTTCCAAACAACAAAAAGAGCTATTAAAATAATTAAACATACATCTAAGCTATTATTTTGCACAAAGTTCATATGTACTAAGGGACTTTGCATGTGAACGGCACCATGATGACGCAATACATACTCCACCCAATAAACCACGTTTTCTCTCGCGCTTAACGGTCGGTCGCGATACAGTTTTGAAAATTTCTGCACATTGTCACGGTACATCGGATTGTTGAGTATCTCTAAGATAGAATTTTTGAAAGTACCTTCTTTCAAATTTAATATATCCTCTTGTAATCCATATCCAGAAGAAACAATTTTAGCTGCATTTGTTGGTTGTTCAGCAAATATTGGCATCGCAAGCATGGGTACACCATGATAGATAGCTTCAGCCATACCACCTTTGCCGGCATGTGTAATGAACAATTTGAGGTTAGGATGTGCGAGTACATCATCTTGCGGTAACCACTTTTCATAGAGTATATTTGAGGCATTGCCTGGTGTATTCTTTAAATCTTCCCACTTAAAAATAACGTTTTGCTTCAGTGATGACAGAACTTTATAAATAATTTCAACTGTTGCTGGTTTTATGTTAGAACTTTTCATATTCGAGCCTAAACTGAAGAGGATGGCGCCATTACTTTTGGAATTATTCAAAAAGTCATTAAGTCTCTGCAAATACATAGAGTACACATTAGTTGTTAGTTTCAATAAAAACTTGTGTACATATATATTTTTGATAAAAAAGGGTTTTGAGATTAAAAAGACTATCCAGCTGTTTCTAGCGCGCGAAATAATTAATTTATTTCTGCTTTTTTAATCCATTGATTAGATTGTTCTTATTATGGCTGCTCCATTATCTGTATGTTTGTAAAATAAAAAATCGTCTACTTACTTTTGGCAAAGGATCTGGCTTATCCTTGATTTGTATGCCACCAATTTCAACCATACCCGGTACCAATGGCCGAATTGGGCCTTCACTAAAATGACTATTAACAAATATGAGCGAAACATTTTCTTTCATTTGAGAAAATGTTCGAAGTGCTGTTTGATCAGCTACTAATTCCCTGTAAAAATTTATTAGATTTAGAAAAAATTTAATTCTCAAATTAAAATGTTTTTCGATAAATGTCATAATGAACTCACTCACCTATAATATGTTTCTATAGAAAATTCCATGATATTGGTAAAAAGGCGTAATAAAGCACTTGACACGAAATTCAAGAGGCGGGAGCTCAAACTCATAACTTCTCCACTCTTATGCGGTGTAAATATGGACGGTACATAAGATACTTCATGCGGCACACCCACCAAGTCGTTAACCATCTCCATCGGTTGCCCTGTCCAACTTAATATCATTGGGCAATTTAATTTGGCCGGCACGACAAATTGAAAATTATTCATAAAATAACCCATTATAACCAAATCATATTTGTTATCGTAAACCGACTGGAAACGTTCATGTTTGAGTGCATCAACTTGCATAGTGAACATAACATTATCTGCGCTCAAAAAGTTTAAAAACATCACAAGTGGATTGGGTTTTTTAGTACCAAAAGCGGACATTTCCTCATTCATTTTCTGTTGCTTCTCCTCGGTTGGTTCGATAATGATATTTTTTATTTTAGGATGGTTCACTTTTGGCTTCAAGCCAGAAACGACAGTGATGTTGTGACCCTGCTCAGCTAGTGTTTTCATAAGTGACATGTGTACAATTAAATGTGAGGGGCTCGGACTAAGAAAGACACCTAGAATATTAGCACTGTCCACTGGGTCTACATTGCGCGAAATAGTTATTAATGTTGTCATCGCTACAGCGATTAAACAACGATCGTCCGGCCAGCACTTCATTGCGCGTTGATTTTTGAAAATAAACTGAATTAATTTCAGCGCGAGAGACAGTGTTTTATTCTACAATATCTAATCGATAGACGCTTGAAATGCTTAAGCATACTACTTACTTAAACAGCCGTAATGATAAGATCAATTGTTGTTGTAATGTATTTAATACCTATTATATATTGTATCTATATTCATATTTTTAAACAATTTTTACACCTACACATGTACATAGACTGGAGAGTGGGGTGTGTAAACAATAAAATTAATAAATAACCTTGAAATTTTGCTATTCTGCTTCGTAATAGCAATTAAAATTGCGTACTGATAGAGAACTACAATATGGATGTGCTCATATGTATGTATGTATTTGCATACACGTTCACAAATACGCATTTCGAAAACTCAAAGAGAGTTATTACCGATCAAAGTTTATTAAGTGATTTAGCATAAAAATGAAATTATTTCACCATATAAGCGCGAAATGTTAACAATTTTTTAAATAATTTATTATTTGGTATCGAGTTGTCCTATTATGACGGAATATACATATGTATATTCACAGGTATAATAACTTTCTTCGCCGAGGGGAATTCAAAATTCAAATAATGTTCAATTCATACTTAACGGTACGCTTGAAATACATAGGTACATATACAAAAATAGCGAGAACTTGATTGGAGTTAGACTTGATGATTATGTACAAATTTATGAGGATATTGATCACACGAGGCGACATAATTAACGTTTAAAAAATATACTTTTGCAAAAGAAATTTGAATGTACGCATCACCGGATGTGATCGCGTAAGATACACCCAGCAGGGCCGGTTGATTAGTAAAGTACTTAGTGAAACGAATGTATGTATAGTTTTATGTTTTTTTTATATTTCAATACAGTGCTCTCAAGTGAAATATGTATCTGTGTACACTTTTCACATCGTAAATAAAATGCCTTTATATTACCACTGAAAAAATGTTCGTTGAATTTCTCTTCAAAATGGTTTTCTCCGGCAGCTTCGCTCTCATCTCACTGTCGTCTGAAAATCTTCGTCCCCGTAACTTCTTTTGATAATTTGAAAAAAAAAGGAATAAGTCACTGGGAGCCAGGTCCAGACTGTAGGGTGGATGGTCAATTTCCGTAAAACCATTAGCTTTTAAGGCATTCATTTGCAAAGCGAGCGGTGTGAACGGGGGCGTTGTCTTGGAAAAAAAACAGCACTCCGCGCGCCGACTTGCCACGAGTCTTTTGTACGACTGCCTCAACAAATTAGCGTAATACTGGCCGTTCATTGTAGTTCCCTTTGGCAAGTAATCAATTAAAAATATTCCCTAAAATGGTAGCCATAATCTTTGATGCCGACTTTTCCACTTCGAATTTTTATGGTGGTCTTACCCCTTTTTTTATTCACTGCATCGACTCCAGTTTGGACTCTTTGGGATCATACTGATGAATCCAAGTTTCATCAACTGTTATAATACTAATTTTTCGAGGTCGGGGCCATCTTCACAGGTGTCTCTTCCTTCTTGAAACAGCTGAACCCATTTTTTCACCATCGCTTATGAAGGGTTAGAGTTGGCGTAGTTCTTTTTTTACAAGGACATAGTGTTGTTGCTTGTTTATTAGGTCGCTAACTTATTAACCGCCCATCGTATATACTTTCTATCACTCCCAGCATAGTTGAGTTTACATCGGTTACTTAAAACCAGGCACTGAAACACAAGGTAGATTCGAAGTCGAAATGCTGCAATCACAACCGACAGCCGAACGGTTTTCTACTCAACTTGTACTCCTGCTCTCTGAGAGCATAAATCAGCAACTGGGTACGACGGCATTTCAAGCTTCTTACGTATAGCTGCTGCCTAGGCCAACAATCCAACTTTGAAAGTTTTCGATGCAGTACCCACTGGTCGAGGCAAAGGAAGAGGAAGACCTCCACTTTGTTGGAAAATCCCGGGGAAGAAGGACTTGGCGAAACTTAGTATTTCCAATTGGCGCCAAACTCGCACAGCTATTTTGGCGACACTAGAGGAAACATTTTGCCAACCTACTGAAAGTGGAACAGCAGGAAGTAGCGCGCTCGATCCCCCAATCGATGACGATGGAATACCTAAATATGGTTCTAATAGTGAGTTAACAGCAGCGGCATTCTTTGCTTTTGGTGCCATGTCAATTGGAAATACTTCTCCACATGGTACTTTCAAAGTTGTCTTCTTCTTTCACTGTTTCCAGCGTAGTCGCTGTTTCTTAATTCGCTGAACTATATTACTGTCGGCGTATATCTCGTACAGTTCAAAGTAACGTCTGTTGGTTCTGATGCTGGTTCCGAGATAGACGAAATATACGACATCAAAGTTATGACATGGGAGCCATCTCGCGAATGCGGTGGCTGTTTGTTTGATGACAGTAAACAATTCTTCTTGACCCATTCGGTTCGCTTCTTTGACAGCCGTTTATTACTGAACGGCTCGGAGTGGCCCTTCCCGTGACGGAGCTTTTGGTATTCCTAACGTCATTTTATGCAGAGGCAGCTCCTTTTTCGTGCTGTTTAAGTGTGCTTTAGAATCTTTCCAAAATTTGGCGCTTGGTGAGTATCTGTGGACGGTAAGCTTTAGACTTTCATACAACACCAACGGAAATTCGCGCGACTTTGGGCACTCTTTTTTGTGTTTTGGGCAGATAACACTTAGACTACATTCAACGGACATGCTTTCAGCCAACCGAATTGTGCAAAGAAGCTGATGCATGTACCTTGTCAGTTCTTCGCCACCGTATTTGAATAGCTTGGTCGGCAATTCATCGATCTCTGCCGTTTTGTTGCTTTTCAAGCGAACGATTACTATTCGAACTTCTTCACAGTCCGTCAACAACATCTGTTCCATCATCAGGGATTGAGAAATTGGGTTTGTCAGCTCCTGGTGTTCCATTTTTAGTGACATTCTGTAGGCTGGAGAAGTGTTCCCTCCCTAAATTCAGTATATTCTGGTTATCATTCGGTAGATCACTCCACTGAGTCCTACAAGAGTCTGCTCCAGTCTTGAAACATTCTGTAAATTGCCGTATCTTTTCGTAGAATTTCCGAGCATTACCCTGGTCCATCAGTTTCTCAAACTCTTCATACTCTCTTGGTCTCTCCCTTTAGTCTGCGTCTTGCTTCTCTCTTCAATTCTTGGTATCTACCCTACCCCGCACGTGTAGTGATCGATCGCAAGCAGTCAGTTTATGGATTTAAATTTCGCCACTGATAATATATTATCATAATATGGTTTGATGTGTATGATATGTAGAAAAAGATTATTAAACTTTATTTGAAAATATATCACAATGTTTAAATATTTGTATTACATATATACATACATACATATGTACACATGTACATGTACATATGTATGCAAAATTTATTCGAAATTCTAACCACGTTTGTTTTTATGTACACCACCCGGTGGTACTGGATTCGATTCAGAGCGCAGTAATTGCTTATTCTGGCCAATAATGTGCTGCAAATGATTACAACCACGCAATTGGGCCTGGAACTCTTCCAAAGTTTCATAAAGTACTGGATAAAGTTGTGGTAATATGCCATGATCCAATGTGGGGAAAAGGTGATGTAGAAAATGATCGCCGAAATGAGTCAACACCAAGAACTGTGAACCTTTAATGTCACTACGATCAATTATTGTGTCCAACTGATAGAGGCCCCAATCACGATCCTCACGGTGTGCATCACCATCGTGAAAAATCTTGGGATCATGATGTCCAGCATTCAAGCCAATTACACCAAAAATGAAACTAGCTAGACCCACGATGACTACCCATTGTCTAATCACAGTTAAGGTGGATACTTGCCCTACGAGTAGCATGAAGAGGGGTAGCGTTAGACCGACTATATCGTGCCAAAATAATATATTTTTGCTCAAAAGTGAGACTGTAATTCTGTAATGATAAAAAAATATAGTTTATATACATATATACATTGCTTAGTTGTAAAGGGTGTTTTTTTTAGACGTGTGGTTTTCAAGGATAATCGCGCAAATTTATTACCAAAATAATGGTTCTCGGGGTCCAACATTCCGTCGACCTAATCGCCCAGCAGTGTCGGTAATTTGATCAACCATGGATCGATTTCAGTGAGCACCGAAGACACTATTGTTACTGTGGGGCATAGTATCGAAGAAAACCTGAATGAATCCATCCGCCATCCACCATCACGCGCAACAATTCGAGCTGTGCACATACCTTTTGTGGAAGATTTTGCGGAAGAATCTTCGTTTTTGGGCTTACAAAGTTCAACTCTTGTAAGAATTGAAGTCGAACTCTGAGATGGATCGATTTTCATAAGAATATTTTGTTCAGCTGTTACATCCTCAAAAAGTCACTGTTTTGTGTACTCTATGGCATTGGTTCATATTTCTTCAACAATGAATTTGGCATGTTACAGTCAATGGGGAACGCGATTGAGGGATGTTGATGTGGACGACCTTTGGCTCCAACAAGCCGGCGCTGCATGTCATACAGCCAATGAAGCAATCAATTTATTGAGGGAGCGCATTAGCTCGGATCATTTGGGCTCGGGCGTGATGTCGCTTTTCTACGCAGATAAGTTCGGAATGGTTAACACTTTGGAAAATAATTGCTAATTGCTACAAAAAGTTGTCGAAAATTGAGCACCTCAACTGAGATTGATTTGACACAGTCGCGGCCTTCACATGCCTGAAATATTATTTTTAAAACATAATCGCAAACCTTTATCTTAGTAAAGGGCATTACATTATATAAATGTATGCGTTTTATTTTTTCTTGAAAACCACATGCCTGTAAAAGCACCCTTTGTATGTTTTATTTATGCTAGAGCTCAAGATTTTGTTCGAACATTTACGAGCTGTTCGAACATTTGAGCAACGAGTACTCGCATACACGTTCATTGGTCATTGCTCGAAAATTTTCCAGCTTGAGCTCGAGCAATTCGAGCTTTTTCGAGCATTTTAAACCAAAAAGTTGATTTTCTTCCCAGAACTGCTTTTTATAGTTTTAATTTTATTTATGCAAAGTGTAAATTTCATTGGAATACTGAAGAAATTTTGACAAACAAAATTGGAATTTGAATAATTTCAAATTATCATTTGAGCAGTTGAGCAACGAACGAGTATCGAGCAAGTATTGAGCTGCTCACAGTGCTCGATACCCGCGTATCTGGAGATCTAATTTATACATACCTCATTAAAATCTGATAAGGAAAGATAAATGTGTAAACGATTGGTTGTATGGCGACACCAAACATACGATGCCATTTCGTGTGTAGGCGTGAATTTGGCCACCAGCAAAGATATGGCTCGAACAGTGACATCTCAAGGTCAGTTAAAGAGTTCGGGTAGACGTGATGCGACATGGCGTGCAAAACGCGCCAATTACAAAAATTCATAAGTGACAAATTGAAAGTGTACATTTGCCAATTATCCTTGCGATGCATATAGTTGTGTGTGGCAATGGTGAGCCAACAGAGTGACAATCCGGCGAATAATTCGAATATAATATACCCGGTGTAAGAACAAGCAAAAGCAAGAATTAAAGTTGACAACAAAAGTCCAAGGTGTATAAACTGCAAATGATAAATGAGAAATATATAATAAAAGCTCCAAATAGTAGCAAGAATAAATTGTAATAACTGAATTTTATTCAAGTGCTTACATCTGTACGTTTCGCCGGTGAGTAGTCTACGCTTTTCAGCTTATCACGAACACGTGTCTTGAGCACTCTATAAAAGCCGTTATCGTGTAGAGTTAATTTGTAATTTCGTGGCTTCTCCGCATCACGCACATAAAATTTGGTCAGCATATATTCTGGCTTCTTGGAAATGTGATGCGATTCAAATGCTTCCGTTATATCAGTGCCTTTGGTCCATTTTAACCAAAATGCGCCGCCGGGATGATGCGGTATGAATTCCGTAAGATCGTAAAGTTTATCTTTTATACGCCATAAACCTTCCGCTTCATCGTCCTTTCGTTTAGCAGCTATCCAGCTGAGATACAAGAACAAGTATAAGAAATATGTAATAGGGTTAATTATCAACTCCAGGTGAAAACGTAAAA